>BROG01000655.1:287500-414537 GCA_030159075.1 Atrina japonica
CTTTCCATTTATTGAAAAATTGATTGTTCTTTATGCATAGTCTGTGTAAAAAAATATAAATTATTGAAATAAAATCAAGTAAATCAAAAGTTACATATAGAACAGATAACTTAACACCATCCTAATATAAATGCAGAATAAAACAAGGACATCGATCTCTTAAAGGTAAAGTCAATCATAAGGACCCATACATCTGGCAGATATTGAAAAATCTTGTATATATTAGCTCACCCTATGTTATATCGGTATATGAAACCGATCCAACGTGACTGAAATTATAGGAATCCAAGAGCAATTATTCGAAAGAAACCAAAATCTCTCTCAAACACACGAACGGACAAACCAAACACACAACATATCGGATCTATGATTTTGGGGCTAGTACACTACAAATGCACACAAAAAAGAGGTACAAAAAAATGAAAAAATCATAGAAATAAAGATCAGATAATAACAATAACATCAAATTTTTACATCAATTAAATACATTACCCTTGTGATATAAATGATGTATTTACCTAAGGAGTGAGCCTCGCTGATGAGGTCATCGAGTGCCTGATTCCCACCGTAGGCACCATCAACATTCGTGTAGGTTAAGATATTAAAATCACTATCCGTACCGTCATCATCAAAAATTGGACTCAACGAAATTGCGCCAACACCAAGATCCTTGATATAATCTAGATTGTCCTTTATTCCTGTTCGACGACAAATGAATTGTAACATTATCTACGTACTTAAAACTGGTGACTGTGTAGATGTAACGTTAGAAAATAGAAAGCTCGAGACATGGACATTTTGTAGTTTGTACTACATAATGGATTTGATACTTCGTACGTTATTTAAAGAGACTACTTCCCGCTACTGAATTAATAAAGGAAAAATGATTGACGAGAATTCCATCTAATATTAATATCGTCCATGTAAGAAATCCTTTTTAAAGTTTTATGACAGTATTATCATTTGACTTTGTTCATAAGAAACTTATGATTTGACGAATTAAGACATATAATCGGAGATGCAATGCAGATAGTATAATATACAAAAATAATGACTGTTCATTATGATATAGGATAGTAATTATACCAACTTACCAGTTAAATCTCCGATGCCATCGTCATTGCTGTCCTTGAAGCTCCTGACATATATCCGGTAGATGGCGTCTTTCTGCCACCAATCCCGATTTTCAGCAGTTTTACATTTGGGGTAAATCAGTACCAAAGCAACAACTGTAACCAGTAGTGCCAGCCATCCTAACAGTACAATCGATATACATATCATACGCAAACGACGCCAAAAAGGTTTGGAAGAGTGCACAAGCAATTCTTCTTTACCCATGCCCCTGAATGGTGTACTTCCGGTTGTAGTACTGTCAAGTGTCTTACCGTCGACGCCATTGTTCGTTCTGTTAGAAAAATTGTAATAGTAAAAAAATCAATGACATGAATATTTATGTTGATAACTTTGTTAAAAACTTTACTTTTGACAACAAAACATGGTAAGGCAGGGAATCAAACGTTTGGAGAATTTTTCCGCACAATTTGAAATTTTAAACAGAAATTTGAGTACGCAACGTCTTTGTTCAGACATATTAGATATACATTTCTTGTTCATTCTCAGTCGATTACCATTAGGTAGTAATGGAAAGCTATAAATATATGTTCCTGACTGGTTTCCCCACAATGGATAGACTAGTTAGGATTGCGGAAAATCCCAATGATAAACTGAATTCTATATGAGAGCCCGTGCCCAGCTATGAACGTTTCTGCATTTTTGACTTTGATTTGATTTGATTTTTTGTTTTACGCAATACTCAACAATCTTTCAGTCATATGACGGCGTCCAGTTTTTATTGGTGGAGGAGAAACCCCGGTTACCCGGGTAAAGACCACCGACCTTCCGCAAGTAAACTGGTAAACTTTCCCACTTAATTCGAAACGACCCTAGCGGGATTCGAACCAGAGGTGAGAGGCATTGTGATTTAAAGCGCAATGCTCTAACCACTTGGCCACGGAAGCCCCCACGTTTCTGCACAGCAAACCATGGGCATCCTGGAGTTAGATAATATACCAACATGACGCATGTCCAATTGCTTTCCTGTTCATGATCGCATCCATAGTGGCTGTTAAGTCATCTATACCGATTTTGATGGTAATTTATGCGTTTGAATTTGTCCATATGAAAGTAACGGATAAGCAGGTGATGCCTAGTCCATGACATCTGATCCCACCTGTGTTTTTTTAGAGGTCCGTGTTTGGTACATGTCCATCTGAACCCCCTTTCGATATAACGTTTGTATCTGTAATTTTTTAACTAGATGCATCGGTGTAAAATGGGGTAGTATTTAATAGCAACTAGCGGTACAGAACCTCGGGACATCCTTTTGATTTGGCTCTTTATGTACGTTTCTGTTCAAATAACGGAACCCCCCCCCCCCCTCATTGAACGATCAAGATTTCCCATATATTAAGATATAATCATTCGAATCCGTATTAGTTTAGACACTTTCTTGATTTACCGAGGTTTTTATACTTTTTGTTAAATCTGTGGTAAATAAAAACAATAGGAGCATGATCGTAATAACTGAGAGAAGGACACAGTGATGTAAATTGCGATGATTTCACAACCGGACGCAATATTTCACCTTAAAATAATTCAAACAACAGGCAACAAGCTTACTTTAAATTCAATTGATCGTACTGATTGGAAGACTGACTTGATTGACTCATTTGACGATTGTACGAAACGCTATCTTCATTCGTTTGCTTTGCGGATATTAGATATATTCCAGACTTGCTCATACTGGAACGAAAAAAGCAGTGAACATAACCATTATGCTAGAACAATGGAAATATAAAAAAGCAGTGAACATAACCATTATGCTAGAACAATGGAAATATAAAAAAGCAGTGAACATAATCATTATACTAGAACAATGGAATATAAAAAAAGTAGTGAACATAATCATTATGCTAGAACAATGGAAATATAAAAAAGTAGTGAACATAATCATTATACTAGAACAATGGAAATATAAAAAAGCAGTGAACATAATCATTATACTAGAACAATGGAAATATAAAAAAGTAGTGAACATAACCATTATGCTAGAACAATGGAAATATAAAAAAGCAGTGAACATAACCATTATGCTAGAACAATGGAAATATAAAAAAGCAGTGAACATAATCATTATACTAGAACAATGGAAATATAAAAAAGTAGTGAACATAATCATTATACTAGAACAATGGAAATATAAAAAAGTAGTGAACATAATCATTATACTAGAACAATGGAAATATAAAAAAGCAGTGAACATAACCATTATACTAGAACAATGGAAATATAAAAAAGCAGTGAACATAATCATTATACTAGAACAATGGAAATATAAAAAAGTAGTGAACATAACCATTATACTAGAACAATGGAAATATAAAAAAGCAGTGAACATAATCATTATACTAGAACAATGGAAATATAAAAAAGCAGTGAACATAATCATTATACTAGAACAATGGAAATATAAAAAAGCAGTGAACATAACCATTATACTAGAACAATGGAAATATAAAAAAGCAGTGAACATAACCATTATACTAGAACAATGGAAATATAAAAAAGCAGTGAACATAACCATTATACTAGAACAATGGAAATATAAAAAAGTAGTGAACATAACCATTATACTAGAACAATGGAAATATAAAAAAGTAGTGAACATAATCATTATACTAGAACAATGGAAATATAAAAAAGCAGTGAACATAACCATTATACTAGAACAATGGAAATATAAAAAAGTAGTGAACATAATCATTATACTAGAACAATGGAAATATAAAAAAGTAGTGAACAATTTCATTATACTAGAACAATGGAAATATAAAAAAGTAGTGAACATAACCATTATACTAGAACAATGGAAATATATAAAAGCAGTGAACATAACCATTATACTAGAACAATGGAAATATAAATTACAATAAAATATAATAAACAATGTTTACTTGAAAATGAGAAAAATAAATAAATAGATACAGATACATTTTTGACATTATAAAATATACGGATAAAAAATTAATATGACATTAATGAATAGGAAAATTGTTTTTTTTTTTTTAAAAATCCACTTTATTATCAAATTGCAGTGAAATACTGACTTTGATAATCTTCAGACAATTTCTAGCGCATAAATCCGATTCCGTTATTTGCATTGTTGAAATAATTTCTATAAATGCCACACACGGTACATGAAATATTGCTAATTAGAAACAAAAGGTGAGATGTTTATTGTTTAAAAAGAATGCGTATCATTCAGCCGGTCCTCATTTATAATTATAGAATTCCATCAGTCATACCAAAAATAACAAAACCTACTATTTCACCTAAAATGTCCCGACCTAGAAGTTCTTTAGGCAGTTTTGCCTAATTGTTATAATTATTTTTATCGGATAAAAATTTGTCAAATTCAAATATCATTTTTTTTTAATTGTCCACCAACCAATTCGCTCCATAAACTACAGGCCGAGCTCATTTGACAAATATTTTTATTGCTGACCTCAGCATTTTGTGACTACATTTAACATGGATTACCACCTGTATTTTGTATCACTTTACCTGTATGATTGTCATGGCCTCTATGGTCACTTGGCTCCACTTAAATCCGATTCCTTTCGCTGGATACACTTTATACAACGGTATTTATTACAAGGAAACAGTACTTATTTTTTCCCTCTGACTACCATATGATACTTGATAATATCATTGAACTAAGCGTTTGCAAAATTAACCACCTCGCCCCCTAAAGCTGTTTATTTGCTCTCAAGTAACCTTGCATAGTGCCTAAATGTGACATTTTCAACATAAAAATACATTCATACGGTTAAGTTTTACAGGAGAATCAGTTCATCGGAGAAGTTACCTCTTGATGCGTCTAATCTTGTCACATTATTTCTACATGAAGCGCGCACATGTAACATTCTTAAGTCGTGCTTAGATAAACGTATAAATCTGAACCGTCAACAATGGTATGTGGGGTAACGTCGATATTAAATTTTAAAATGAGAAGAAAAATATAATTTATCTGCATAAATCCTTATCATTTAGTTTTAACTCATTGTAAACCATAACACCACATTTCTAAAATATAAATAAACCAGTCCCTCGATATCGATACTGATTTGGAATTCGCCGACATCATAAACAGGTTTGAGAACATGGGTATTTCAAGTAGGTCAGACAGATACAAACACCTCACCTGTAGAGAAAATAGTGACAATATCTGTCAAATTCAACAGGTGTTAAACAATAGACTTAAGTCTAAATACTTACCTTAACAATGAATTCGATCGCAAACTTCAAATACCCGGGGATAGGATAAAGTCTTAATATTGCTAGGTGAATTTCTTAAGTCAAAAACTTGGAAAACGCCCTCTCTAACAATCAGTGCAGTGTATACTTCAGGTGTGTCTCCTTGTATATAAATAAGCGTAAAGCCATCTCAGGTGTGACAACAAAGCGGGACAACTCTTCTTTATCTATTTCATCTCACAAGGAATGATATCTTCAGTGTGTCTGTGAGCGTGCTTATGTGTTTTTTTCGGATATACTTTAAATTCATTATTGATCTAAATTCGCTGTCTTATGTCTAATTTCCCTTTGATTTCAATATATCGTTGTCATTATTCACATTTTGCAAATTGCATTCGTGTAGAACATTAATTTCTAATAGTGCTTTTTAAAATACAACCTTCTGTTATTTGTTATATCTTAAATTAGTTATTTTTATCTGAAGTTATGAATTACCCTGAAGTTTCGGATAAAGGGTTGGAGTTTATAATTTTTATATATATATACATATTAGCATTTCTTCCATTCTCCGGGTGTTTGTGTGTGTGTGTGTGTGTGTGTGTGTGTTCGTTGTCATGATATTTTAATCGTTTTGTCGAAAATTTGTAAATATTGAGTGCTTTACTGTTTTTTTTTTTTCAAATATGGCTTGCTCTTTTCCCATATAATGATTAATTCCTCATTCATCACAATTGTTTAGAACGATTTGATACCGTTCTACTAACAAATGATTGTCAATGCCTTATTAATACGGTTTATTAACAAATGCCTTATTAATGATTATTTCCAATGTTTACGTTTTGTACACCCGGGTAGTTATCAATGTCCTGTATGCCATTGCATTCACTGATTTTTGACTGGTAAAAAGTGTTTCGTATTTGGTACATGAGAGGTATCGATATTTCTACAAAGTTGTCAAGTGTTTTTTCAGTCAATCAGAATCCGAGTTTCGACAAGAAACTTGTCAGAGGCGAGGTAATTACTAATACCTTATTCAACCACCGTGCGTGATTGTTTCTATGATAACGATTAACAAAATTCTACACTCTGGTAATTACTAATACATGAATCATTTAAGGGACACTAGCTGTTATGGCTTTCTATTTAAATCTAATCTATTTTACTACTTGGACTAATATAAAATAAAAAAGATGAGATATACATAGGCATAACAATTCTTAAATTCCAATATATGTTGGGGAAATTGCTTGAGAAACCCAGTTTGGCAATTACTAACTTGCAATTGATTAATTCAACCTTACACACACATATATATATATATATATATATATATATATATATATATATCGGAATACCGGGGGATATAGGGGGAAACCGGGGGATGGGGGGCTAGGGGTGGGGGCTAGGGGTGGGGCTAAGCCCCCCCTTTTTGCAAAGATAGACATAGGTGTTAAAAATTGGGGCTTAGCCCCCAGACGTTTCTGGCGTGTGTATGTGTTTGAAGTTGGTTTAGCCCCCCCCCCCCCCGACTTTCAATTTGCTTCCGACGCTTATGATAAATATATATATATATATATATATATATATATATATATATATATATATATATATATATATATATATATATATATATATCACAAAATATATAGGATATAAGATTTTTATGCCTTTGTATAGCTCTTATTTATCACAATTGAATATCGAGATTATTTTGGGGGTAAACACTATACTTTGAGGTCTAAATATATGTAGAATTATTGTTGGGGGGGGGGGGGCAACAATTTCAGCTTGATCTCAATCGGAAAGCTTTCCGTGCATACTGATCAAGAAGCAGGAAACAAGAACAAAGATGTCGGAAAGTATCAAATTAAGTACTGCCATAATTCCACCGCTAACAGATTCTGCTAGAAAAAGGAATAGATCTAGTGCAGTATCTAACTGGAACAAAAACACAATGGATATGGTTAATTACATTGCAAGCTGGAATGGTATTTTCATCGGTATTATTACAGTACCTCCGTTTGTTTGTTTGTTTATTGTTGTTTAACGTCCCACTCAAGAATCTTTCACTCATATGGAGACGTCACCAAATGCCGGTGATAGGCTTCAAATTTTGGCCTATGCCATTGAGCAGTGAGGGTTCTTTAACGTGCTGACACCTGCTGTGACACGGATCCCCGGTTTTTAACTGTCTAATCCGAAGGACAGTCAGTACCTCTGTACCTCAGCACTAATGAAAAGATTCAAGGTCGTTGGCTAGAATTACATTGGACTTATAGCCTATCATATGCGTCTTCGATATCTGGGTCATTGCATAATAAATATGATACTACTGACTGAATAACCTAATAAAAGGTCCTGTTGTACACGATATTGATATATGTACTATTTGACTCTGTTATACATCAATACCCATCAATTTGAATGATATAAAAATACGATTATGTTCGGCACTGAGCCAGAACTTTAAAACAATTTGGGGGGTATTATCAACAACTGTTTTACTTCTTCAGATATATAGTTACCGCTTTCATGGTCCGTTGATTATATAGAAGGGTTATTAAGTAACCTTAATTAAATGGGTTATGGTTAACCAAAAATTGGCAATAGGAAGCTCAACATTTCAATGAGTTTCAATTATACTAAATGATGTCAGCTTGTACGGGACGCCATGTGGGACAGGTCGATTTTGTGGATACAAACTTTCAAGTTTGTCACAAAATTGAATTTTATGCCAGGAAATTCAATTCTGTATTACAAAATTGAATATTGTGCCAGTTTTCTATTTTCTGTCCATTCTGTAAGACAAAATTCTATTTGTGACAAAATTGAAAGTTTGTTTACAGAAATGGGATTAGCCTGTCCCACAGTGTTACACTGCTTAATCTTGTCCACAAAATCCATTTTTTACCTTTAAACTTTCAATTTTATGCACAGAAGTCAATTCTGTTACACAAAACTCAATTCTGTTTCACAAAAATCAATTTTGTCAGCTCATTTCCATTGTATTTGATTATGTTGCCAAAATATGGTGTGTAAGTATGTAAATAAGCTCGCATAATTTGGTGGAGATGTTATCTGGATGTAGATTGGGCTGAAACGTAGGTCCAGGCAATTTTATTAGATTAGGTGGGGTAGACATGCCTATCTTTATGATGATGACGTATTATGCATTTGAGTTCTCTGTGTACATGAATGTTTATAAATATTTCAATTAAAATATAATCAAATACATTATCCTGTAATGGACCTGCCTCCTTTATGCTCCAAATATTTCGCTCCACATGTTGATGAGATCAAGGTCAAGAATGTCAATCGCAGAAGAAACGCTAAAGGAGCAATGTCACTCATACTAATGTTATTGTTATTCAA
The DNA here is from genome assembly GCA_030159075.1 of Atrina japonica. Taxonomy (NCBI): domain Eukaryota; kingdom Metazoa; phylum Mollusca; class Bivalvia; order Pterioida; family Pinnidae; genus Atrina; species Atrina japonica. Next base: position 296,189 of record BROG01000655.1, read on the forward strand.
ATGCATGTCACATGGCCAGTTTGGACCTTTGGGGCAACGCAAAAAATGACGTAGAAAAATTATAGTCTGTTTGACTTTCTATGGTTGGTGCATCTGTACCCGTTGTCAGCGGTAATCACAAAAATCAAGAATTCTGGATTTTTATGTAAACTCTAATTTTGTATTTTTTTTATAAAATGTGAGACAACAAGAGTTCAAATTTAAAAAAAGTATACATCAATATGTTTTCAGTTAATAATGACATCATTTTTATTTCAATATTAATCATTGGGACACATGCAGACAGCCAGCCTGGCCTTTGGATGAGAGAGTAAAACTTGAGGTCCCGTGTCGCAGTTGGTGTAGAAAGAACTCTCACTGCTCAATGGCCGTAAGTGTCGAGCATAGGCCAAAATTTGAAGCCCATCACCGGCAATTGGTGACGTCTCCATATGAGTGAAAGATTCTAAACAAACAAATAAACACACGTATATATATATATATATATATATATATATATATATATATATATATATAAGATTCCTCTTAATTGCATAGCCAAAATGTCTGAGAAATTTATGCAATTAACGGGAAAATGCAATTAACAGGAATTAGTGTATTTTAGGGAACAATGATAATTTATGTTCATCTAATCCTTTCCTGTTCCACCAAGCCTTTATCTATTTTGCTTACCAAACTTCTAACTCATATTAAACAATTCTTTAGAAGAACTTTATAACGGCCTACTTAAGAGGCGGAGTCAATCAGATGTGTATCCTAAAGAATTCAAAGGAATTGTTGGAACATTTAAAATCTCCAAATTTCAAAGTCTTGATTTTTCGACCCTTTACACAACAATCTCTCATCAAAAACTCAAAAACAGATTAACATCTATTATATAAAACTCTTTTGTATACAAAAATCGCAGATATAAATATTTGGTGTTAGGTCACGAAGAACCTTATTTTGTCAAGGAACACTCTGATTTCAATAACAAGTACACTGTACACGATATTATCAAGATTCTGGGGTTTCTAATAGACAACATCTTCGTAGTTTTTGCGGGAAAAGTTTTCCAATAGATGTTCGGCATTCCAATGGGTACCAATTGTGCACCTCTCTTGGCTGACGAATTTTTGTACCGATACAACATACACAGTTCCGGTTACGGTTTCACAACTAGATTTACCTATCCGACTCTAATATATTGCGAAACCATATTCATTATCGAAAATAATTTGATAATTTGTGTAAAAATGACACCTTTGTAGTCCACAAAATAACAATACATTTTTTTTCTTATTTTTCAAAGTGCGATTAATTAAAGACTGTAAAACAAAAATGACTCTACGGTGTCAACCCCTGTTTGAAACCAAATTGTGCATCCCCAGCTATTTTGTAAGCTTTGTCCCATTCAAGCAATCTATTATTTAATATGGAGGTGAACAATTCCTCTAAACAACTTACTATAGTATTACATCTATAATTATCTGAGTCATTAATATCACATTTCTTTAAAATTGGTACTATACACCCTTGTGCCCGGGCGGCAGGGAAAAATCTAGAGTCAAAAATGGAATTGAATAAAGATAACATACCACTAAATAAAATGTCTTTACAAGTAATAAACAATTCATTTAATAAATTATGTTCAGCAGATGCTTTATTTGTTTTTAGATTTGTATAGCATTTTCTAATTCATTACAAGTAACTGGTACATCAAGCTCATCATACACAAGAAAAACTTGATGCAAAGCATCAATTCGCCGCCAAAGGTATTTCAAAGGAAGTATACATGTACATGTATATAAAACGTAATTTAGAAAAACATTTATGGAATAATTCAGAATTATTTTTTTTAAAACAAGTCCATATTCCAGTCTGTTTCGTTCATTGTTGGCCTAGCCGGCTAGAGTGGTTCGATCTTGTTTAACATGATAATTCCGACTTTATCCCATTATTACACAAAACTCGTGTTAAAAGTAACATTTTATTATATGTAGACTTTAACATGTACTACATGTACTACAGTTTTTATGTCGAAATAAAAGTAAAAATGGTGTGCTTCAGTAATTAAGGTCTGTTTCGGTAAATCGTCCGACCCGTTTTCACTTTGTTGTTCTCCCAATCATCAATATTTCATACGACACATTTCGTTTTCGGTGTTATATTTTATTCCGTTTTGCACAAACGAAATCATTTTAAATGATAAAAAACATTTTGTTCCAAATTTCCGTCGTCCACTAAACTTATATAATAGGATATCATGCTCTTATCAAAATCAAAAGCAATCACGTAATGATTGCTCCCATCATTTCGACTAATGTCTCCCACTTATCGTTATTTCATTTCTTATGTCTATGTCTCTACAAAAAATACGAATCGCGGTATTATACCTTAATTGCATTAAAAAAAATTTAGATGCTGATTATTTATGAAACAAACCAACATCACTTTCATATCTGAAATTTAATAGCGTTTTTGCCTCAAATAAAATTACTACGTCATTACTTCCGCGTTCAAAGAAACTAACAGCTCCTTCCATATACTACTTCCTAACTTAATTTGAAATATATTCGCCGCCTCGTGGTGGCGAATAATAACTGATTCATTTAAGTTTACATGATTAGTTTCTACACTTTGGTCACTATGTGGTTAATTGCCAGCTATATGTTTAAAATGATTGAAAAATTGATCAGGAGTAATTTCCCTCTTTACATTTTTTTATTTACGTTTTGAGAATATTGATAAAATTGCCTAGGATTAAATTTTCGCATAAATAAGAAGATTGCCTGATTTCCGTAGCTTTCGTTACATGTGTGTGTCATATTTGGGCCACGGGATCGAAAAATATGCAAATGATCAGACAAAATTAAGTTTTGTGTCACAGAATTAAATTATCCGGTCCCAATTTGAAGTTTGTGACAAAATTAAAAGTGTACATACAAAAATGGATTTTGTGGGCAAAATTTAACATTGTCCCACATGGGGCCCCGTGGCTTGGTAGATAGACACACAAATAAAAATAACACAAAAACAAAAGAAACATCATTAAAATTCCCTCAGGTATGTCATTCTTTCTTTATCAATCATTATCGGACTAACTTGCAATACAGATGATAATTTATAAAGTTGTATAAAATGTATCATCACACGCACTGTGGCTAAGTATGCCAAACAATATACATCACAAAAACCTAACATCGTATATGTAAGTGGTGGTGATAGGCCCTGTTACTCACGAAAGATTCAACGCTTTGATTTGCTAACATTAATTAAAGCACGATTTCAAAATTTACCATTTAATATATGTATCTTATAACTGTTTTGCCCCATTCAGTGATGCGGTTGACAATTTGAATATCTGTTTTTATTGAATTGATGATTGAATATATTTCACCTATTTTAACAACAAGATTTCAAATATTATAACTATGGAGTGGAAGCTACACGAATGGAAATTACATCATTACATTTTCGAACTGACATCAATTTTAATATTTGTTTTGTACTTTGGGATGGCGTGGTACTGGCAATGGTTCTACTATTTCAAACAACATGATCGGGTAAGTAGTAAAATACATTATACCTGGTACAATCCATCTCTCTCTCTCTCTCTCTCTCTCTCTCTCTCTCTCTCTCTCTCTCTCTCTCTCTCTCTCTCTCTCTCTCTCTCTCTCCCTCTCTCTCTCTCGTTTGTTCTTTGTTTTATTGTTTTTTTACAGCTCCCCAAATAACTTATATGAAAGTGTCACTAGTTTTAGGTGAAAAGACACAAATTATAACTTATTCTATGGAAAGACGTCATTTTGCTTAGGGTTCTTTTCCGTTCCATGTCTGCCATATCACGGCACCAAAGAAACAACTTAAGCCAGAGATAAATCCAGATATTTACTAACGAGTAGCATTACTAATTATTAGAAATTGTTTTTAAAATATATTGACGTTGGCAGGAATCGATAATGGAACCCGAATCTTGTGAGTCGAATGCTTTCCCAGTAGACCCTGTCAAAATGAATTATACATGCTATGTTAAATATACACGATCAAAACATATATTGTATCGATTCCCTTAAATCTTTTGCGCTTACCCAGGTAAACAAGCGAATTTAAAATGAAACCGAAATTTTCAAGTTAAATGAAACAAGGACGTGCATGCCATTCAATAGACTATGGTGACTTGAAGCGAACACACAGACAGAGCTTGGCTCCTAGATGCTGTTAGACTATTTCGCATGAAGCAGTACGACTGTATATTGGAAGTTCTGGAGTTGAAAAAGACGGTCAACTTCACACATCCCTCTATGACAAACGAGACGATTTCAATTTCCATATCACAAACTTCTCGTTTCTAAGTAGTAATATTCCATCTTCTCCTGCCTATAGCGGTTTCATATCACAACTTATACGTTATGCCAGGGCATGCTGTTCTTATGAATGTTTTATTCTGAGAGCTAAACGACTAGCCAATAAACTACTTACACAAGGTTACGTTGTTGAACGCTTAGAGTCGTCGTGTAAGAAGTGTTATTGTCGATACGGAGATCTTGTTAAATATTATGGAATCCCCCTCTCAGAGATATTAGATAGTATTCTGGGTCACGGCTATAGACAGTGACTCCGTTTCACGGAGCAAGCTTTTCACCGAACTTGACTTCATCACCAAACATGACCTTTTTACCAAATTTGAACTTGGTCATCGAACTTGGTTTCCATGGGACATTTGCGACGGGTGTGGCATACCAGCAGAAGACACTGACTCCTTCTGGACACCTGGTCTTATCCCGTTTGGGATTCGTAATTGTTTTTCATGTTAAGACCATTTGCTCGTCGTGTTATAATGGACTTGAGTTTTGATTGTTGTCTGGTACTTCTTCAATTTTACTTTAATCAACGGGAACAACGACGACGTATTAGTAACGCGACAATACAGTACACAGATATATATATATATATATTCCCAGCAATGGTATGTACGTCTTTTGAAATATAACTTGGCCTTACTATAGTAAAACCATCCATATAATCTGTCGGGCTGGATTCTCGTATATCCTTTATGGACTCAGACGAGTTACAATTTAGGCAATAAAGCATAATGACCTTATAATTACACTAACCTACTATCATCATACATACGGGTATCCAATGAGGAATGAAATAAAACCGGCCTGGCTCTGTCGGTAGCGCGCTCGACTCTTGATCGTGAGGTCGTGAGTTCGAGTCCAGCCGGCGGCAGGTTGGTTTCCTGTCTGTCGGATGAGAAAGTAAAAACCGAGGTCTCGTGTCACAGTAGGTGTCGGCACGTTAAAGAACCCTCATTGCTCAATGGCCGTAAGTGCCGAGCATAGACAACATTTGAAGCCCTTCACCGGCATTTGGTAACGTCTCCATATGAGTGAAATATTCTTGAGTGGGATGTTAAACAACAATAAACAGACAAAGGAATGAAATGTTTTGTCGTACAGTCTGTCATAAGCGTATAGAATCAGCCGTACGATAATCCAATAGTTATTCCGCCCTTCGAAGTTATGTGAATCGGAATAAACCATTAAATACTAAAATGTGTGCTTTTTCTTTTTCAGTCTGAAGAATGGAAATGTCAACCTAAGAAGTTTTTGAAGCCAACTCATGAAACTCATGAAATATTTTTGGGTACATTTAACATGTTGTTAGGATCCATAACATCGGGGATTACCGCTTCCTATATAATTAATGGAGGTAAGTGTTACAAAAAAGGTTTTGCATGTGAAATGCGGACATCATGAAAAACAACAATTGATAAAGGTAATGATTGTATGCATAAACACATAGACACACGAATAGACTCACAGACATGAATCTATAATTGTATCTATCCGGCGATACACCTTTCACAAAAGTGTTTATTAAGCTGATATAATTACTTACAATAATTCTACCGCTCCTGTTGCTGATAATGATGATGATTGCTGCATGGATATAAAAAAATCGGATCCCAAAGTATAAATCTTTAGGATGTCCAGGATATAGATACAAATCTGGTAAAAATGTACAATCACGGACCTGTGGAAACCAAGACGTGGGACCATGTGCCATGGAGGAGTGAGCATCCCCTGTCGATCTGTTACACTTGCATTGAGTCCACAGTCAAATCCAAATGAAATACGTGAGGACCGAATCCTCTTCACAATTGGTGCAAATGTCTCAATAACCGCCAACGAAAAGGCAACTCAACATTTCACGTAGTTTCACTTATCGCAAACAAGACTATCATAGCGACCGTAACATTTGCGGAACTTTGGCATCGAACGCGTTTTTTTCATACCCCTGTGTCTATAATTTGTCAGTGAGTAGTCTACATTTGTGAATGAAATGTCCTATGTTGAACACGACCTGGTATATTAGAATATTTGTGAAATATAAACTCCATATCCGGGTGACTGGGACATTACCACCTAAATGTGGAAAATTTACAATGGGAAAGCCAAAGTAGTCGCGTTTGTCGTATAGCTTAGTTGCCAATTTCTCGTCTGTTTCTACAGTAAGTAAAATATCCAAGTATGAAGCGTGTGTGCTTGATATGTTGTATCTTTAATTTCTAGTTCGCTGGGATGTATCGCATTGACATATATATGAAAATTGTCAGTATCAATTGACAAATATAAAACATTTCAGAAATCATAGTATAAATCAATAGAATGTCCAGGACACAGATACAAAATCCGGTAAAAATGGGCAAACACAGACCTCTTGAAACTAAGAGGTGGGATCAGGTGCCATGGAGGAGTAAGCATCCCCTGTCGACCGGTCACACCCGCCGTGAGTCCACAGTCAAGTCCAATGAAACACGTGAGGAGTGTATCCTCGTCACAATTGGTACAGACATCTCAACAACAGCCAACGAAAAGGCAACTCAATATTTCACTTAGTAAAACAAAGTAGTCGCAAACAAGACTATTATACCGACCGTAAAATTTGCGGAACGTTGACATTAAACGGGGTTTTCGATATCCCTGTGTCAATAATTTGTCAGTGAGTAGTTTACCTCTGTATATGAAATCTTCATATGTTGTACACGCCCTGGCATATCGGATCATTTGTGAAATATAAACTCCATATGCGGGTGACTAAGGGATATTACTACTTAAATGTGGAAAATTTAAGATGGGAAAGCCGAAATCGTCGCGTTTATCGTATAGCTTAGTTGCTAATTTTCCGTCTGTGTTGATATTAAGTAAAATGTATAAGTATGAAGCGTGTGTGCTTGATTCTGTTGTATCTTTAATTTCTAGTTCGCTGGGATATATCGTATTGACATATGTATTAAAATTGTCATTATTAATTGACAAAACGTCGTCGATATATCTATATGTCAAATTAAAGGACAATGCTAACTTTTTCTTCTGTTGATTTAGCAGTTTCTTTATGAAGTCTGTTTTGTATGAATAAAGGAACAGGTCGGACAATAAAGGAGCACAATTGATTCCCATAGGAATGCCGACAGTTTGTTGAAAGACTACGTCTCCGAACATTACAAATATATTATAAATTACAGCATCTTTTTATATCAACTTCAGTGTAATTATGTGTTCGACAAAATAAGTATCATGATATTGGACAAGATAAGTATCATGATAAATAATCACTAAGTATTTGAATATTCGGTTACCACCTTTAGTGAAAAATCAGTTGTCTATGATACTAAAACATTCTCTTTTAATTGTATGTGGAATTGTGAAAGAGTAGAGAAGTCGTGTGTTTTGATACTGTGAATTTAAAAAAAGTTTTGTGCCTTCAAATTTTCTACAAGTTGTTTAGAATTTTTAAGTATTCCCATCTGATTTACACCGCAAATTTTAAATCAGCCTCACTATTATATTTATTTCTATTACATCTACAAGAGTTAGATTTACAAATAGATGTTTAAAACGCCATCTGTCAATACCACAGTATGAATCCTTGAATATTTTTTTTTTCAGGAAATTCAAAGATATACTACACCGTTTCAGAGTATGGATGGTTTTATTTTTTCGGATCCTTTGTTGTATTCTTTATGTATTGTGAATCGTTAGGATACTATTTACATCGTCTCGCACACTTTCCACTTTTTTACAAACATTTACACAAATGGCATCACCGATATCACCAACCTACCGCTTTTGCTGCCACTGCTATGCACCCGGTGGAGTTCATATTCTATCAACTATACATTGGATTGGTTCCTTTTGTGGTTCCTATACACTTTGGTAAGATATATATATATATATGTGTGTGTGTGTGTGTATATATATATATATATATATATATATATGTGTGTGTGTGTATTTGTGTGTGTGTGTGTACGATGTCGGGTATCGATATTTCACAAATCTCTTCGTTTCATCTTAACGTTCGTGTGTTGTCTAAAATTCAGTGTGTGTGTGTGTGTGTGTGGTTTTTATCAACTCAACAATGTTCCAGGAAATGGCGACGGCCAGTATATAATGGGGGACCTGATTACAATGTAACAGGGACGTTATCATCGGTAAACTTGCAATATATATAAAAAGCATGTATAATATGGCTGACTTAGTTTTAATATGCTTATTAGCATGCATTCTCGATAACATAATATTCTCTCTGCAGAATCATGTAGTATTCGCTGACGCTGACTCCTTCCAGACACGTGGTTCTATCTCTTTTGGGATTCGCAATTGTTCTTGCGTTTCGTCTTGAGGTGTTTCTTTATTTTTACTTTGTTCTATAAAGAATTAACAGTAGATGTTTTAATTATTCTAGTATGAATAGAGAGTTATTTTATTGTTTATATAATAATGAACGTATATCACGTATTATTGGTTTCTAGAGTTTCCGTAACCAATGGTTTGACGCATTGCTTATGAAACCTAGAACTCGGTCAGCGCAACGTCGGAGTCTAAGCTTGCACTGGTCTAGTCAAGTATTCGATTTTCAAGCGCAAGGTCAAGGGTTGGATTCCCGGTGCCGGGTCATACCAAAGACTTTAAACAAATTGTATGACTTTTCCTTCACCAAGCGCTCCGCATACGAAGTGAAAGTCACGGATTTTTCCGATTTTATTTAAAACTTGGTTTCCGCGTCGCGGAAGGAGTGGCACGTAAAAAAAAAACCCTCACTGCAGCGTCATCATTCCATAGCACGTATTACATTGTGTGGCACTTCACCTAAAGTTGATGACATTAAAATATGAGTGAAATATTTTTGACAAGATGTCACACAACAAATAAACAAAAGAAGTCAGAAAAGCAAAAAGCAGGCGAGCTTTATGAAGAGATGTCATATCCATCATGAAATACTGGCTGGTCACCACTGGAAAAATTTAATAAAATTGAATTTAAAAAAGTTAACAATACATCAACTTTCCTCTAGGAAAATGGTTTAATTTTGTTATAAGTATACTTATTTTTGTAGGGGTCTTTGTATGCGTTTTATTTTACAATTATTATTACGGAATGTGTGATCACTCGGGCGTAAAGATGAAAGCGTTTTGGCCATGGCAGCCGGACACAACGTTTCACGACAACCATCATAGGTAGGTACAATTCAAAACTACAGGAATTATTTGCAAATAAGTTATATTACGGTTTGTTAGTGAGGTATTACTGTATATATTTGGGGAAAAAGAAATAGTGAGCGCAATATCTCTGTGAGTAAAATAATTGTATATTATCCATAATTACATTCTATAATCATACGACATACACTTTGGTTAGACATGTACGTGTGTGTGCATGGATATAGATACATTTTAAATGGAATATTGTAGGATATATATAATAATGAATTATTATTAAACATTGTAAGGTATGTTAATTATGATATTTTGATAGTATCCCATTTGATGTTGAAGTCATTTTGTATCATATTCATTGCAGTTGAATTTTCATATCAGTTAATTAATAATATGACAAAGCGTTATGCCTTAACTCCCTGAAACAAAGATGTGAATATTGTCTGGACTTTGTAAATATATATTAATACATTGCAAGTAGTAAAACAACATTAATTGCATTGTTATTTTTACAATGAAAACTTAATATTTGCTTCTGTACATCTAACAAACGATGCAAATAATGTTATTGTCTGAAAAATTAATATTTGGTATTGTACATCTTACAAACAACGCAATTAATGTTGTTTTCTGAAAACTTAAAATTTGCTTTTGTACATCAAAATTTTAATTATGGACTTCTTAAAGATTTTTTTATTCCATAGGTAAATCGTAAGTGCCTTCGTAAATTTCAAATCACCGATCTTGTTAATGATTTGAAGAACATATACAATTTATCTGAAATCTTACTCTATGTTGTCCAGTCAATAACATTAGGCCTTTGGCCTGGTGACTTTGTCAATTTCGTCAGGTCTTCAAACTTTGCGGTAAAACAGAATTCCCGGAGTTTTATTGTTGTGTTCCGAAGTTGCCGGGTTCTATTCACGGTATCACGTCATACCAAAGGCTTTTAAAAGTGACAAAAATAGGCAATACCATATTTCATAAGTACAGCATTATTTCAACTATCACATTTGCACTTAGAGAGATGCAAAAGTCAAAGTCTACCAGATCGAAGGATGGATGAGTGATATTCTAACTCTAAGGGCCTCGAAAATTTGATATTGCAGAAAAGATTGGTCATTTACGAAATGTCCAAACACAATATCTGGAACTGAGACATAAATGTTTTGAGAGAATGGTTATGTTCGTCACATCAAGTTGACGATGTCGCTACGGGGGAATTTTGGCCTCAAAATTTGAGAGAATATCATTTCTAATTTAAAAATGTCCAAAACATGGACTAAAACACAAAATTATTTTATGAGAGAAAATACCAGTCAGAGTGATGACGTCCCTATTAGGGACTGATTTTAAAATTTGACTGAATTATGTTACGGAAAGGTACTGTGTAGATCACAAAAGTTATCCAAAAAAAACCTCCTTAACCAGATAGAACTATTGGAGTGAACCTCATGAATACATTTATATGACGCATGTTCCTGTATATGTACAGACGGTCGTAATTACCTATAATTATCCTGATCTGAACCCACAAAGACACGGTTTTAGGCACTACTATTGTTTGTCTGGCGTTAATCGTTGTATGCAAGTTTGGGTCAAACACTCGGCAAACCTCGAAAACGCATTTATAGAAGCTGAAGCTATTGTCTTTAAACTTAGTTCCGAGCTACTTTGCCCCTGGTTATTTTCGCCCTTTTTTGGACAGAAAGAATTTTCAACCCGTCTTAATTTCGCCCAAAATCATCATAGTTTCATGGATGGCGTGACTGTATGTAGGCTACTAGTATATGCTTCAAATATTTAACTTGATAATAAATTATTTCGTTTTCACTTTAAATAGGCCCACTTATATAAAAACGAAAATGGTGAAAATTAAGTGAGAGCAAATAGTACCAGGTTTTCAGAATAAATGCGAGTTTCAATTTCAATGTTCAACATTCAACAATTTTTCAATCACATGGTGTCGGCCAGATTTTAGTGATAGAGGAGATTAATAGAAGCTACTTCTACCAGGTTTGTCATTCAAGAATTTAACCGTCGGATTGAGAATCCTTTCTCATACCCTCAATGTAGGGGTTGATTATTTGTTTCCATCGTCTTAAAAATACATGTCTATATTCACCTACGCTGTCAAGTCTGACATAAATATGTACTGTATACTGCATTCAGGAAGTCACAAAAGTTCTACGTCATTTCCGGTAGAGAGCGTGCAGGTTGTCATCCACCACACAGGCAGTCATTTTAAAAGTGCGTAAAGTCAGACCAAAAACGATATCTAAGATCTCGTGATTTATAAACGCAAATAAATAGTAATGTTGCTTTCTCATTTTTATTTCAGATACTTTCATGTCAACTTTGGGATAAACTTGTATCTATTTGATTGGCTACACGGTACTCTGAAACAGGAAAACCGCTTGTACGGAGAAAATATATATGGAGGATACGGAAAACCAAATCCTGAAAAAGTCCAAGAAAATATGGAGTATTGAACATGGATTTATATAGAAAAGATGGATAAGATTATGATAATGATAGATTAAATAATCATATAGGAATAATGGAAAAAAACGTTTATCTGAAAACGTCAAAATCAATTACAAACAAAGGAATATGTATGCATTATGCATGTAGGTATGTTTTTTACCAATGAGAGAGAGAGAGAGAGAGAGAGAGAGAGAGAGAGAGAGAGAGAGAGAGTGTGTGTGTGTGTGTGTGTGTGTGTGTGTGTGTGATGTATTGTAAATTACATTAAAACTATAGTTTAACTTACATTGTGTCCAAAGTTTTGCAATTTTGAAATATTATCCACGAGAATATTTGAGATATAGAACCATGCCCATTTATTCACGTAAGAATAATTTACGTACCCGTAAGCTACTTTATCTTCTTCAAGAGGTGTACATAGCAACTTCGATTTTGTTTCCATGGTACGCTAAGGAATAAACCTCTCTTAGACCCTATAACCTTTTCCACCTTTCCCGTTTGAAGTTATGATTTTTTGTTTATAATTGTAATTGATGGTATAAAGAAAATAAAAGAAAATATTTTTAATAAATATAAGTCTATTTTTATGAAATTTAGTAGAATAGCATCTTTAAAGGCCCATGACCGGTCAAATCGATCTACATGAAATATAGTAAAAAGTTCTCCGATTCACACATTATACAATTTAAAGATATACTAATCAAAACTAGTGCACCCATACACTGCAATTAGTCAGAAAATGATAAAAACAGAGTGATACAAACACCCTAATTAGCGTTCGCACGTGTACGGTTCACTGCTGTTACATTGATACGGAAAACATGTCAAACATGAATGTACGTCAAATTATGGAAAGTATTTCACCGAAAACGGCAATTATTCATTTTCCTAAATAAAAATTTCTATACATATACTTTTACCACTTTCAAGTTAAATAGATAAAAACAAAAGAAAGTATTGGTATTCTCCGACCAGTTTGGGTCTCAACGATTTTTCCTCATAACATTTCAACGCTCTATTTCTGTTCCTAAACGCACAGCACAATTTCCTTATCGATTCCATCTCCCTTTTCCCATGTCCTTTGTGTTTTGTTTATTTGCTACCTGTATGGCAACGTGTTTACTTCTTTGTGGCATGTTGGAAAACTCGCGCCCATCTCAATTCGTGTCCATCTTAACTCGTATCCTCTTTGGCTAAGTCATGCCCACGGTTGACTGACTCGTAACCAAAACAATTGGAAGAGTCGTTCCTATCGTTTTACTGATTTGTACACAATAACGTAGGAATTATGGTTACACCGATGACTTAGTTCTCAAGCACATAGAAAACTACCCGGGCTCGATCATCATTATACGTCAGAATCATGAATATCCGTTACGCTTTTTCGGTGTGTTCCATTCCGTTCAGTTTTGTCTGAATAGTTAGTGTTCATATCATGTGACCTCAACAGAATGTCGAGCAAGATCAAGGTTTCTTAAAATTTACATTGACAACATACAATGATTCTTGTCTCGGTTTGTCTCCTAAGATTTAACTGTTGATAGATGTTGGATAGATGTTGGAATTCTTTCTTGTAACGACTACGAGTGCCGTCACTTTCTTGTAGGCTGCTTTTCACATCTGGCATCTAGCACTGCATGGTATCTAGATTCCAGGTCATATATATATTAAGATAAAAAGTTCTCTGACTATGACGACAACCGGTAACAGAAAAAATCAACCTCAAAAAGGTCTATTGACCCATACCAGTAGGAAAAATTACCCGTTTTCCAGATAACTATTTTTACGGATATAGAAAAGGCACGGAAATATTTTTCACCATAGAAAAATGACCCAGGTGCATTTTCTACTATAGAAAAATAACCCAAGTATATTTTCACAATAGAAAAAAGATATTCATCAATTAATAATGACCATGTCGTACAAAGTTACACGTGTTTAAGTAGGTTGAAATTATAGCTATGTACATGGCAATTGTGTGGTGTTTGAAAGCAGTGCAATTTCGTTTGAAAATTACGACGTTTTCGAAGGCATAAGATGTTTCTGTCAGTCTTTGATATTAAAATGCGAAATTTATACGAATATGTCAAGATGGGGTTTTATGTCGTAGGAATATGGCAAAGCAGAGTAATTATTTAAGTAATTATAGTTCAAAGACTACTTCCAATATCCCTATAAGACGATTTTCCACGCGCAATGACGATCCTACTAACAGTAAATTCCTTGAAGGTTTCTCTAAATCAACTAATAATTGACAAGACAATTTTCTGTCCTTTCATAAACAACTGAAAAATCTGACATAGTGATTCCTAAATTTGCAATGAACTGTAAACAAACAGTATAGGGAGCCCTATCGTCGTAATACCATGGTCCGGAATCGCTATGATCTTTCCTACCCGTGGATCCATGTGCCCGAAATCACTCGTGCATATTTTGTTTTTATTATTCATGAAGATTCAGCCAATGCAAGTAAACAGTGATTGCGCATTCGTCAGCTAATCAGATCGAGGCTATTAAACAATTTCAGAATTGTATCAGACCAACAGACTTCGTGATAACTTCCGTTGCCGATCACAACTACTGTGATTGGATAAATTGATCAGACTTACTAAATATTCATTAGTTACCACGGGTAGACAAGTGCATAGCGATTCCGGACCGTGGTTTTACGACTATGAGGGCGCCAATCTATATAAACATCTATACACATTCGGGGGTTCTAAATTTCTTTGTTTTCGAAACCAAAATCATTTCGCCAAATGCTCGAAAATTGTAAAGACTCCTTTATACCTTATATCCATATAACCTGGCGGGATGTAGTCTCGTGAACCCTTTCTTGATTGACCTGGACACGTTCGAATTTTAGGTAATAAAGAATAAGGACATTAAATTTCACTGACATGAATAGTGTCATTCTTTTTTGTTCTCCTACCTACGAGTATCCAGTGGGGAATAAAAAGTTGTCCCCAACTTTTCATAACCGAAAATTGAGTAGATTCATCCGCAAGATAATCAAGAGATTAATCCGTCTGTCACGTTTTGTGAATTGGATTATATCTCTGTCAGCGAAGTATTTCGGAAGCCAATTTATTTCCACAGTTAGCTGTTTGTCATTTCAAGACCAAACGTCATATTTTATGGTAATTACTTTGTTGGTAAATACATGTATACTTTCATATTCATCTGAGGTTGCCTTGAATATTACGTAACTCCGTTTGTATTTATTGTCGTTACGAGTAAAAATCATGTTTTGATCTTCAAACTCAAATTGCTAGAAAGTAGTGAATCATTTAGAAGCGTAATTAAAGGGAAAATAATAACTTTATATAAGCAGTTTGCAAAGCACATTATCATTTAAACAAAATTAACAACCTTGCTGAGCGTACACCGCCGGTCATGGACCTTTAAAGAACAACATCTACCTTTACATAGTTTCATAACATAAAATGGCACCCGAGGCTAAATAATCAAAACCTCGCGCTTTACACAATTATAGTACCGTTAGCCCTAAAACTTTTTTTGAATAATCTTGATTTTTTCATAGAAGTATAAATACCTGTGCAATATAACTATGTATAGATGATAAAACAAAAAATTATCCAAACTTTCTGTCGCCTCAAAATCGTCCGAACGTTCATTCACATTTGGTAATTGGCGGGCGAATACACTATAAGCCAATTTAACGTGCAAAAATTCAAAGAAACATGGCGGTTTAGAGACGTCCGGGAGTAGTCAGTGAACGCAGACAGATTGCTGACGTGATAAGCAAAGTAACCGGAAGACGGCAACGTCCGGAAATTTTTGTGACTTACCATTACTCCAAATAGATAACCTCCGACACAACATGAAATGAACGTTTACGACACAATTCCAAAAGGTTTCTCAAAAGTCATCTTGATACACTCTATTCGTATTCCTGAAATAAATAACGCAATAAATAACGCAAACTATGATCCGTTGACACGAAAAATACAGAATTAATTCTCGATCCGCCATCGGCAACAAATAAAGTTTATTCCAATCACAGTCTCACCGGTTTACAAATAAAAGTTCCTTTGTCTCATTATGAGTGGGCAGTACAATTACTTGTAATTCCATCCAAGTTGTGTTATGTCGTTATGGTAGCTTACATACAAACTACGGTTTCATTATTCAGCCTAAATTGTAAAAATCTAAAACGTTCTCTGATTGATTGATCATAATGCAAATGAATATGCATTTATGATCATCCAATCAGCGAACTTCTTAGATTTTCTTATGTTCAAAATGGAGACAGACGTCGTGAAAACAAAAAACGATGGGTAGCTAGAATAAACGTCTCATAGATATGGAATTATGTCATGTCATAACTTAGTGATGGTGGCTTTATAAATCTAAAAGATCAAGTAAGCTTATCAACAAATATCAGACGTCAGCGATAAGAAATAGATGGTTAAAATGATCACTAAACTGCGGTAAAAATGTCACAACATCTTGTTACGAAGAACGTAGATGGGAGGACTTCTGCCCCTGACTTTACCACAATAATATCGCTTAAAATCGGGGCAGAAAGTTCGGACTAGAAAATTCTAAGCTATTACCGGTGAAAGGCCAATCAGTTAAAACTCTGATAAATCTTTAGATGTTTTAAATACAACACAAAAATTTGATTGTTGATACCATCTGATAGACCTATGTAGAGGATATCTGCCTAATATTTTATGAACATTTTATTTCATCGCATGAGACAGAGGAATTATTTTTAACACGAATCCTAATGCTACCCATTCGTCTTAAATGTATATTCATCTGCATCACAGATGAAATAAAAATGTCAAATTTTATGTTTATTACATATTTATTTCTCATAAAACAAGGAAATGTTGTTCCAAAATTTATAAGGTACATGTATTTTGATTGAGGGGGGGGGGGGGGGGGGGGGGGAGGGGTGGGGGAGGGGGAGGGGGGGGGGGTGGGGGGGGGGGGGGGGGGGGGGGGGATGAAAAATAACAATTTACATTGATTTTACATGATGTGTAAAAGAAATCTTAAAAATAACTAATTTATTGAATTGATAAATCCTTATATATCACTACAAAAATGTTATACATGTAAATTCTGATGTTTTTGTCACCACCTTACGATTGCCTCTTACACTGAAGTTGATAGATTAAGTTACGCTTGCACTGGTACATAACAAATTACGCCGAATTTCTGCCCCGATTTTAACTGCATGTTTGGTGTAAAATCAGATAACTTAAAACCAGGCCGGAATTTTTAAAAAATATTTGAAACCTATACGAAAAAAAATATGTACCCGTACGCTATCAATGCAACGGTAAACTTTATTTGTGAAACAAACAATATACAAAGTATTGACAGTGCATGAGACTTACATTGTAGCTACTCTCTTCACTCAGTAACTTAAATTTAATGAGGATTTGATATTTTCCGTATCGTTTCAATACGTGATAATACATTTCAAGGAATTTCATATTGAATACACGTGCACAATTGATGGTTTTAAATTTTTTTGGCAGACAAAACATCGAATGTTATGTTAAGGATCAGTATCATCACTTTCACATTCTGTCTTCGGTCGGTTGTCTCATGACCGAGATAGAAATATTTGTTACTTGCAAGCCTGCACACGGGAGACGACGGTAAAATTTGGCATATTAGTGGTCATACGAACGAAGTGCTACTGTGATTGTAATGAACTTTATTTTTTGCCGATGGCGGATCGAGATAGGCGTTTCAACAATAAGCACTGCACTGTGGTCCATTCAAATGGAAATAAGAGCCGAAAACTGAGATTTGAAGTAGAATATGTACACAAATTTGGTTCACCACTAGTTAAAGTAAATAATGCGAGACAGTGATGATCTATCAACAAATTAATTCTGTATTTTTCGTGTCAACGGATCATAGTTTGCATTATTTATTTCAGGAATACGAATAGAGTGTATAAAGATGACTTTTGAGAAAACTATTGAAATTGTATCGTAAACGTTCATTTCATGTTGTATAGGAGGTTATCTATTTGGAGTAATGGTAAGTCACAAACAGTTCCGGACGTAACCATCTTCCGTTTACTTTGCATATTACGTCAGCAATCTGTCTGTATTCACAAACTGCTCCCGGACGTCGCTGACGTCTCTAAACCGCCATGTTTGTTTTGAACGTTTGGACGTCATATTGCCTGATGGCTTATAGTGTATTCGCCCGCCAATTACGAAATGTGAATGAACGTCCGGACGATTTTGAGGCGACAGAAAGTTTGGATAATTTTCGTTTTATCATGTTGACATAGTAATTTTACATAGGTATTTATACTTCTATGAGAAAATCAAGCCTCTCGCCGTTAGTTAGCGCGGGTTTGAGCCGAGCAAGTCAGCGCAGGTTTGAGCACCGTCGGTAACCTTAAATGATTATGTGGACAATTTTCGAACTATACATAGGAAAGACCGGTTGTCGGTAAAACAATTACAACAACAACAACTATAATAATATCAATTGCAACAACAGAACACAGTTTTTTTTTTACTTCTGTTAGCCCAGTGGATAGAGCACCAAGACTTAAACCATGAAGCATCCTCTCACCTCTTGTAAGCGCAGGATCGCGTCCCGATGGAATCATACAAAGTTGGCAGTTTACTTGCGAAAGACCTTAGTTTGGTTTCTTCCCTGATACTTTGTATCCGGGTTCTCTCTTCCGCAATTCAAAACTGGTCGCCACCATATAACTGAACAATTGTTGTGTGTGGCATACAACAACAGCAATAAATCAAACAGAATTTACCTATGAACACCTTCCTGTATAACATAATGTATAATGAGCTTTGGGGGTGTAAATCGATATTTCAGAAAAAAAAACTGTGAAAAGACATCAACAGTTAGCGATTACATTTATTCATGAACTACAAAATTTTGTAAGTATCTTCATCTGTTTATTTTGTTTTGTTCACTGGAGAGTAACCTGAAACAGCTATCTAAATCCATAATAACACAACAGGTGTAGTGCACCTGCTATCCCTGGACACTCGTAAAACCTTGTGCTTTATCGTTGTTTCTAATGTTCACAGCATCGATCGCGTTCGGGGATCACAAGGCATGTTAACTTGATTTATCGCTTGATAGTTTCATAGTCGGCTTCATCGGGGAATTATCTTATACATGTATATGTGTTCATTATTTCACAATCAAAACAAGCGTCATCAACAAACTAACACAAACAATTATGTTGTATAAATTTTCATTATAAATTTGTTAAGAAAAGTCTAGAAATCGATTTTGCGACATTTTATAAGTCAAGTTTTAGTCTTAATCTAACAATATTATTATTTGAGATGAGGAGAGTACGACTGAGTTCTCGTTTCATGATAGGTATTGAACAAGGGGAATCTCCCACCCCTCCTCAATAACATTGTGTACGTTTTATGTTTTACACAGGCATATGTTGACAAGCGACAGATATATGAATACACCTATGATTGATTGCAATTTTTTTTAACAAAATAAATATTTTATTCTGGAATTTGTATTGTGACTGATCCCATCGGAACCGGATACCAAGGCCAGAGGTCACCAAAGTTACTCAACTATCAAGGTCAACGTTTATTTTCATTTTGGTGGTATCAATATTTATGTCTTTTGACATAATTTTTTTTTTTCATAACATAATGAGTTAAAGATTTGAAACGATACCTATAGTATGGTAGATTTCTACTCAAAATTTGACTACGCTCTCAACCTAGTATCTTATAATGTATCTGAAGTATTGTTTTAATTAGCAAAACTTTTCGTCATTATTTATAACTGATTGTAATGGATACACATTGATTTACAACTGCAACATGAAGTTTTTGAGTTCCATATGAAAATCACAAAAACTCGTTGACCTTGAGTATAAAGTACATTTTGTGACTGAGTCCTGATCTCGCCTCCGTGTCTCCCTGACATCCGTGACCGTCCAATGTGGGCGTGCTTGCTTGTTTTGGCTTGATTTAACGAGAGGTATGACTAGAAGCCCGTGACACCCGGGGTTAAGATTGTGTGTTTATGTCCTTGGCCTAGCATGAGTGATCCGTATTTCAAACTTGTAGGGAGCCGGCCTGGCTCAGTCGGTAGCGCGCTCAACTCTTGATCGTAAGGTCGTGAGTTCGAGTCCAGCCGGCGGCAGGTTGGTTTCCAGTCCTTCGGATGGGACAGTAAAAACCGAGGTCCCGTGTCACAGTAGGTGTCGGCACGTTAAAGAACACTCACTGCTCAACGACCATAAGTGTCGAGCATAGGCCAAAATTTGAAGCCCTTCACCTGCATTTGGTGACGTCTCCATATGAGTGAAATATTCTTTAGTGGAACGTTAAGCAACAATAAACATCAAACTTGTACAATCCGAGAAAGGACTTTTGGTATTAAAACTTTATATCCTAGACCATTTACCCTCCATCTAGGCATAGAGCTGTGCGGACAGAAGAAACTTCACCTTTGGAAATTTGGCATGACCGGGAATCGAAACAGGGATCTTCATGAAGATCTGGCACTCTACCAACGCCACTCTGTGAACATGTGGACGTGCTTTCGTGTCTGGTATTTTTATAGTCATAAGATGTTTCAATGTTAAAGAACTGCACATACGATAAAGTTTCGCTCGTGTGATGATTTGTTCTATATATGTAACCGTGATTCATCGCTTTATTTTCACGTTATCTTCCTGACCATGTACAATGATGGGGGACTCAAACATGAATTCCCCACAGTCCAAGTCCCACTGGAACCTAAGATTAATTTGTGAGAAAGTTTGCGCAGCATAATTGGTCGTCGGTGGTCAGAAAAATCGGTGGTCTCTTCCCAGTTACATTTTAACCGAGTTCTCCCTTCCAATACTTAAATAGCGCTGCCACCATATAAGTGGAAAATGTTTTGTGTGGCGTCAAAATTCGAGTAAATTTTGAAACTCCGGATATCATCCCTGTGTCTCACCCAGTTCCGTGACGGTCCAAGTGGATGATTTATCTTTTCTATTGTTTTCAGTCATAAAAATTAATGTTACAATGAATAGAAAACACTCGTGAAGTATTGTTCATACGATAATGTTCCGTCCGTGTAATGATAATGGCAAATTTGTTCTGAACACATAACCGTATTACATCGCTTTATTTACACATTATCTATATTACCATGACACATTTAGCGACCCTAGAATTACTAATATGGGGTGTGGATCTCGTAAATTATTCAAGACGTGAGAATGAAAACGGAAACGCAACTAAATGGAAGAGAGAGAGGTGGGGGGGGGGGGGAAGACAATTACCCCAATGCTATAGTTCACAGTTGATATTTGATTGATAAACACGCAGAATGCTGACTCATGATTGACAGTGGTGTCGATTACTAGGTACTGGATTATTATCATTTCGTGATACCAGGGTTTGAAGTCACAATTTTTTCTTGATACTCAAGTTCAATTTCATGATTTCGACAATATCATTGTGTGATCAACCTCACGATTTGATTGGATAGAAAACACATTGCTTCTTTTTTTTATTCACATCAAAAACGTTGAGTGAAATTTAAAATGTTCTCATAAAAAGTAAAACAAAACCAAGACCTTGCTTATGTTAAGTAAAGACTACGCTCTTAAACTGTTTTCAAATATTTCTGAAATTTTATTCAATACTTTTTTCATTTTTATTTACTGCTGTCTACCATAGTTATATACTAATTTACAGCTTCAGCATGAGGTAATGTGTTTTCATCTGAAAATCATAACAAGGGGCCTCAATCGCTCACCTGAGAACCATCTACAAATGTGAAAAGAAGACCAAGAAGAAAAATTTAATGTACATGTAGACTGATTTGACCAAGAAAAATAAATATTGAAGTTTTAAGAAATTAATAGTAATATCTAAAAGTCACATTTCAGCGAAATCCTTGCACAAAAACATTTCTTCACCTATATACAAGTCAGGGGCGGATCCAGGATTTACTGAAAGAGGGTTTTGAGTATTAACTTCTACAATAGCAGAAAATTACATATAGTACGTACAGTAATGCACGAAACTGTGCATGCGATCCGCTTTCATTGTTGTCACATGCCTTTTGATTATTACAATAGTGGGGATGCTTATTGTGATGCGATCATCAAAAGCCGTCTGAAGATTTAAAGTTTGAGTAAATGTAACTTACAAAATTGATCACCGAGCGGAGCGAGGCGCGAAAATTTTGGGAAATTTGTTTTTAAATTCCCGACCCTTTATAGGAAAATTAAAGGTTTCATACCTATTTTATGAACTTTAGGGGCACGCTCTCTCTAGTCACTGCACATAATTTTAAGTATTTGATTATTTCAATGTTTTATGCATCACATAAAAACAATAATTTTTGAAATTTGGAAACCCGCAGAAGCATTATTCTGCGCCCAGATACGAAAATACGCTTAGTAATCTGATAGTAAATCACAATGATTACCTTTCTCAAAAGAAGTTTGGATCAAGATTTTCAGATCTTTAGTTGATAATAACACAGGGGAATATCGTATACATTTACAACCCATAATACATTTGTACAAAGCCGGTAGTCCAAGTCCATAAAATGTAAAATATACAAATCCATGATGGATCCAAGATTTCGAGTTAGAGGGAAGAGAATAATTTATAAGTGTCTTCGCCGAGCGCAGCGAGGCGCGAATATTTCGGTAGGCCTAATTTAAAAGCTCTGGGAAGCCCTTTTCTGGATTCCAAACGTGATAATATTAATATATAAAAAAAAATTGAAAGGGGGGGTGCAACCCCCACAACCCCACTTGAATCCGCCAATGCAAATAAAACACATGGGATCAATGAATGCATCATAGTGAATGCAAGGAGAGATAATTGAGGAAATCATGTAAAAATGAATGAACGGTCTGAAAATACCTCAATAACACTTCAAGAATTAATATTCGGCATGCGATTTCTATACAAAATATAAACTTAAATCATACATCCATGTAGATCACTCAAAAACAATGTTTTTTCAATTCATGCGGCGGTTCTGGGGAGGAAGATTTTTAAAGACGGGTACCTTATGTGACCTATTTTGTCCCACCCCGGATCCACCCTTAGGGCGATCTGGCTGAAAACTACAAAATTGGTAAAGGCCCTTGAGCACTTGCTTCCTGTCAAGTTTCGTGGAAATCCCTTCAGTGGTTTTAGAGAAGAATTCGAAAATATGAAACGTTTACGAACGAACGGGGAGTGATCACAATAGCTCACTTGAGTCTTCGACTCAGGTGAGCTAAAAAGTTCGTCGAGTAAATTTTGTGACTTCGGACCCTGATCTCACCCTCACGTTCCGAGAGATGCGTGTTTGTTTATAATTTAGGTTTCAATAAAAAGAAAACGTCCAATCCGGTACATACGATAACGTTTCGTCCGTGTAATGATAATATCAAACTAACCGTGTTACATTGTTTTATTTACAAATTATCTATATGACCATGTACACAGTTAGCGACCCCAAGAAGATGGATTTAACACATACTGATATAGGGAGTGGATCGCATAATTCAAAACGTGTACACTTGTACTTGTACGTGTAAACAGAGAGAGCATCATTTTATTATGCATTGTGCTATATCGCTTTCTACTTTGAAATCGTAACATTCATTGTAAATAATAACTTTCTCCCATATCAGTAATTCAAATTTGTCAACGCCGAGACTAATACGTCAACATTATTAGAGTTAAAATTCTCAAGTAAACGATATCATTGGGTAATTCTCTCTCTCTCTCTCTCTCTCTCTCTCTCTCTCTCTCTCTCTCTCTCTCTCTCCTTCTCTCTCTCTCTCTCTCTCTCTCTCTCTCTCTCTCTCTCTCTCTCTCTCTCTCTCTCTCTCTCTCTCTCCAAATAATTAATATTGCAAACCGTAAAAAGCACATGTGCAGGCCGGTGAATTGTAGAAAAATGACCCGCACAGAAAAGATACCCGGGGACAATGTTCTACGTAGAAATCATACCCGTGCACTTGTAGAAAATTTACCCATACCTGTAGAAAAATGACGCCGGTTCCGGGTCAATTTTCTACGTATTTAAAGACGTGCACAACGAGGGAAATATGATTAATGAGAGTTTCTGACATATAAATACCACGTGAAATTTCAGGGTATGCAATCACGTGATGGCTCAGTGATTTGTAGCTTCGATTGATGATCACAACATCTCATAACCGAGAAGTGTGGGTTCGAATGTCGCTCGGGGCAATTGAAATTGTCATAAGATTTTTCTCCGTATGATGTGAGAATGTTGCCAGACAAATACGCCATTCTTTTTTTTATGTAAAGCGTCCACAATCAAACCAAAAACCTATCTTCCTGTAATGAAAAAAACAACAAAAACGACAGATTTTAGGTGAACAAATGCTATTTAATTCACATTAATAAATTCTACTGATGTGTTAAAGCCACATTCCGGGGAGCAATATTCATAAAAAACGTTTCTGTACTCTATTAATGTGTATTCGTATGAACTCTCGTCGTATTTTCAAAGTTCTATTCCAGCTAATTAGTTAATTCATCGTGGAAAACATCTAACACATGGATCTATTAATAAAAGTGTTGTCGGTCACATGGTGACGCTATACTGAGCGTGTTCGTTTCACTGTCCAGGAAAATCCAGACAAGTGGAACACCAATCAAATGCTCTGGAACACTGTCCTGGGCATGCAATTTAGCCATAAACATACGTGAATTATGTAAATTTTATGAAAATTTTTATCTTTGAAATAACTACTTCCTGCCCTGGTTCACTCTCGCGGTAAATCGAGCACAACCTTTATACAACCCGTTCAACAGGGTAAATTTAAGAATTCCTACGGAATCCCCTAATAACTCCATTAATAAATCGAATTTTTTGAATTTTTTTTTCATTTTCGTAGATTAGGAGTGGTTATCTAATGAAAATGTCAAAAATTACAATAACGTCCAGAAAATTACAATAACGTCCCCGGAATGTGACTTTAACAGATCGAATTGAACTTAAAAAAAAAACATGTCTTTGGCACAAACTTATAAATATTCATTGATGTAAAAAGATGTTCATGTCTAACTGTTCATTTGAGAGCTATGTTCTATATTTTTTTCCTAGATGCTCGTGATTTTTCTCTGTTTTATGATATCAAAACCAATCCGCACCCAAAACGCTGGACATAGAAAAACTATAGCTATTTTGTTTTCATGTGCAAACTTTGAAGATCGTAACTTAATAATGCATACAAATAGACATTTAATCATTGGTTCATGAGAAGACGATCGATATTTAGATGTGTACCAAGTTTTGGTCATTTTGTGGTCTTTGAGGGTCCAAGTGGGTCCTTCGCTGTCCAGATGAGACTTAGGCCTAGTATATGCATGATATCCGTGTAGATGTTTCTTTTCCTCAAAGAGCCGGGCTGGCTCAGTCGGTAGCGCGCTCGACACTTGATCGCGAGTTTCAGTCCAGACGGCGGCAGGTTGGTTTCCTGTCCTTCGGAATGAGACAGTAAAATCCGAGGTCCCGTGTCACAGTAGGTGTCAGCACGTTAAAGAACCCTCACTGCTCAATGGCCGTAAGTGCCGAGAATACGCCAAAATTTGAAGCCCTTCACCGGCATTTGGTGACGTCTCCATATGAGTGACAGATTCTTGAGTGGGACGTTAAACAACAATACAACAACAACAACAACTTTTCCTTAAAAATATAGGGGGTGTAATTTTTCTATTGGGGTCACTTTATCACGGGACGACTAACAGAAATGTTGAGGCGGGTCATTTTTCTACGGTTACCCGGGTAAGATACCTATTGTAGAAAAATTACCCCGGGTAAGATTTCTACGGCTGGTCAATTTTTCACGTTACATCGGATTTTTTAATTGTTCTGATATTAAAATTGTTCAATAAAGTGTGTTCGTTTATTACAGGTGTTCATGCTTTCAGTTTTGTGTAATCCGTAATAAATCAAAATGTGATAAAAGATATACACACGTTTTACAAAAAGTAATGATTTGAATTTGCTTGAAAAAATGGACCACCCTTAAATACCATGTATAATAATATACAAATGTATATTGAATTTCGTTACATTTCTTTTAGAACATTAGTATTTGATAAAGCTTCTAGTAATATTTTGACTGATAAATTTTCAGTTTAAAAGTTAGTGAAAGATAATATTGATATAAACAGAGTACATGTGCACTCCGTACGTGCTTTTTTATGTCCAGCTCCACCGTAAACTGATCTACATACCTAATTTAGTCATTTAAATGATCTTTAATGCAAGATAGTAGATCGCGTTGGTATATTCTAGGGATTAAGCGGGCATTTGTTCATTTTCATTTAAACGTATACGTTTTGTAATATTTGCGAGATCGTAATGCAACAGTATTTAAAGGCGTTATTAGGAATTCTGAGGCCCCAAATGCTATACAGCTTATCAAAGTTTTAACGGTTGTTTGGTTTTGAATGAGTGGTTTTCTATTTTCAATAAGTAAACCACGATAAACACAATGGTGAGTACGCTGAACAAAATTAATTATCAAAGTTAGCAATTCACCACGCCACATGAAATGCTGATTGAAAAAAACAAACTCAAAATTCCCCATCCCGAGCCTCATTTTATCGGAAGTTCTCGCATGCCATCGTTAAAATAAAACCACTATGCGATCTTTACATTAGCAAGGCACGGTAAACCACAGTGCATCCAGGTATTTACAACCAAGGGCCCGTGAATTACTGATTCAATGTTTATTTGTTGGTATATGTAACATGCTATCTGATCGGAATGTATATATAGTAAATACTTTGGACGGGCACAGATAAAACCTGGCGATAATGGCAGTAGTGTAATCTTTGTTTGTCTTCCTGTCGCATCAATAGAGCATCAATGTACTCGTTCTGAATAATGAGGCTCTTGAAGGATTTCGTTTGACAGAAATTTCTAGACATTCGGAAATATGGGACTCAAACACTTAGATGTAAAAGAAGGGGTTGTAAAGGTGACTTTTATGATCATCGTCTTTTTCCTGGCTACAGCAACAAGAGGTAAGAATTCCCTGTAACCGAAACGCGATATATATACATGTAGTTCTAAAGCTATATCTAAAAAAAAATCATGAAAATAAGTAGTGAAATTTGACTGCAAACCATCATACAGCTTTCATTATTCATATGTAAAAATCCAATAACTGTTGATGAGGTTTTATTTATTTATTTTAAACTGCTTTCTATGTATACAATTTTTTTTTTAAAGTTTCGTGTTATTTGATATGACGGTGTGCATTTTTAGTCTAACAACACTTAAATGATAAGGTCTTAAATCAAAATAGCCATGTAATATATGCAATTCGGATTATCCTTGTCAAATACCGGTAATCTTGTTTTATCGTGGATTATTCCTGTCAAAAAAATCGAGTTTGATCAAACATATACCCTTACCTTATGGTAATCGACCCGGCCCTCAAAATGCATTCGGTCGGCCCGAAAAAATTAACATTTTGATTTTCCTAAAATATTGAAAGAAAAGAAATTTAAAAAGGATGAAATAATACTCATCGTAGAAGTAGTGTTATAACCGTTGTTTTCAACTTCAAGTACTGGGAGTCTTCAAAATCACGAACTATTCCAAGTCATAAAGACACAAATGCTATAGGAGATCTGTCATCCGGCTTTTTATATTTTAAGTTCTGATAGACCATTTTGTAGTGTCCGGGAAGCCACGTCACTAATCAGATCACTTTTAATCAGTCAGAGTGTGTGGTCTTAATAACGATGTTTCACTGTAATATTTCCCCCCAAAATTCTGTATTCATGACAATGCTACACATACCAAGAAACGTCATATTATTAGCTACTGACCGAGTGGTTAGAACATTGCGAGTTATACTATAAATATTTGAATTTTGCATGGTGTTTTTTGCCACATTCAATAATTTTCCAGTTATATGGTGGTGGCCAGTTTTTATTGGTGGAGGAGAGAACGCGAATACAATGTACCCGGGGAGAGACCACCGCCCTTCCGCAAGTAAACTGGCAAACTTTCTAGCAAAAATCACTGGTGAAGTTCCAGCGTGACTCGGTTACATGGTTATCTTATAACATGAATTTTCATTTAATTACATCGATATTACTTTACTTAATTCTTTTTTAAATGCATATATGATCCATTCACGTCAAATTCAGGATAAATGCGCTGACATGAAGTGAGAGACTTCATAATTCAAAGAGCGATATCCATTCGGACACGGAGGCCCCTCTATCTTTTGTTAACACATTAAGAAAATACTTAAATGTGGATTTATTAAATTGCATTTTTTCTCCTTAAAATGTCATGCGTTTTCTTTTTTCTGTCGTTTTTTGGTTTTTTTCCTGATAGAAGGATACATTTCTGATTTTAGGTTGGACTCTAAACATACAAACAACTTAGAATGATCTTATACAATAAACTAATATACTTACATTTGAAACAATATACACTTACGTGTTTATAAAAAAAATTTGCCCCCTTCTGTTCATACGCCTATGAATATATAAGTCAGTGGTGTAGGAAGCAAACCAAAAGTGGGGGGAGGGGGCAGTTTTTTTTTTATGAAAATGTTCTTGCCGGTAAAGCATTGTTTATATGTGCCTTTTGATTACACAATAAATATATACAACAATGACGGATCTCGAAAAAAAATCATAAGGTCGGTGATTTTGAGCCTGGTGACATAAACTTAATATACTTATTGTAATGCAATACGCACATCATCAAAAGCAGACCAAGGATTAAAAGTTTGAGTGGGTGTAAATTCAAAATTCATTCACCGAGTGGAATGAAGGATTTCGTTTTTTATTATTATTATTTTCTGACTTTTTATAGAAGAAATAAAAGGTTTTACACCTTTTCTGTCAACGAACTTTATGGGCACACTATACCTGCTCACTAAGCAAAATTGGAAGTATTAATCACATTCGCCAAGCGAATTTTCTGATTTTTTTTAATAGAAAAATTAAAGGCTTTACACATATTTTATCAACTTTATGGGCACACCAAGCGGAGCGAGGTGCGAAAATTTTGGAATTGTTTTTAAATTGTCTGACTTTTTATTGAAAAATTAAAGGTTTTACACCTATGTTATCAAGTTTAGGTGCACATTATACCTATTCACTAGGCAAAATTGAAAGTGATAATGGCATTCGCCGAGTGAAGCGAGGTGCGAAAAATTTGGGAATTTCTCATTTAAATTTTCTGACTTTATATAGAGAAAAATAAAAGTTAACACCTATTTTACACCTATGTGTTGGGTTAATTGTGAGGCAATACTTCATTAGGGGCTCATGTTTTACGTATCTAATAAAAACAATAATTTCTTTTTTTTTTTAAATTTGGAAGCCCGTAGAAGAGCATTTTTCTGCGTTCGGACGTGAAAATACGCCTAGAGGCCTGATCTGCCCAGAGAGTTAATTATCGCATTGCGACTTGTTTTATTCCGGCCAAATATTTCATTATATTGACAGACTTATCAGGGGTGGCCCAAAGCGGGTTTTTTTTTTTGGGTGGGGGGGTGACAAGACGCCGTACACGTACAAATGGTGCGTTCATTATGTGAAAAGAATTGGATGGATATCATTGGTGATCAAATTTTCAGATATTTAGCTGATAATAACACAAGGGAAAGTCGTATACATTTCGATCTAATGCAAATTTTGTTAACAATTAGATTTAGTCAAGTCAATCTACGGTTAGACCTCAAACTAATTGCAAAAGAATTTATTTCATCGTAAAAATTCTCAATATGGTCCTATAAACAATGCCTGAAAAAATAATAAAAAACAGATCGATGAAGTGGAAAGTGGAAATTTTTTACGTTACCTTTTTGAAATTTTTATCACATTTAATGGCTGTTATGCCCCCCCGTCGGTAAAACAAATTTGGATCTCTTCAGTTTGTAAGACGTAAACAATACGAGGATAAACATGATATCATTATTAAAACAAACTTTAAATCTTGGTTATTAACTTTAAACGATTAACAAGATTAAATACAATACACCAATACGATCATATACCATGATTAAGATCCTTAATCCAGGGGGATTACGTCATAATGCTATTAATAGATGTTTGGCAGTGACAATCGAGTTATATGTTTAACAGTTGAAAGTAACCAATACAAATTATTGAAAATCGTAATATATGTACAAAACCACCTCACGATATAATCTAACACGCTGCAACAGGTAGCCGAATCATTTTAATTAATGAAAACACGTGGTATGGAAGCCTATTCCTGTTATGTGTGCAATCATAATAAAGCCTATAAAATCAATGAGTTATGTGCATTTTGTTGTTCTTCTTCAATATTGTTTTGAGGGAGTCGTTAAGTTTAGATCATGGAATATAATGTACAATTGACATACTGATAGATATAGATTTTCGTAAATGTCTAAAAAAGCAATTCCACGGGGTTGATATGATAAAAATTTACGAGATTTTTTGCGGGTTAGGAAGGGTTAGGGCTAGCTCTCTTAGCACCAGGTGATAATTTTAGGTCAAATAATATTTTTCTTACACAAATAAATCTCGAAAAATGTAATGATAACTTTTGGCCATTCACGGATTTTTTTCAAATCTGTTTCGAGATAAAGCATTTATACGGGTTTTAGATGAGTCGAATTTACGAATTTTTTGACAAAAACTTGACATGTTAGTAAGGGGTAGGGAAGCTTTTTGAGCATCAGATGCTTATTTTAAATCAAAATGATATTTACCATGTACAATAAGTCTCAGAACGTGCGAGCATTACTTGTTGGCATTGATTGTATAATGTTGCATGATAAAGCATTACTACGGGTTTGAAATGAGACAAATTTACGATAATTTTTTACAAAGCAAGTGGCCCGTTAGTAAGAGGTATGGGTAGCTCTTTGAGTATCAGATGATTATTTTAAGTCAAAATTATATTTCTCGTATACAATATAAGTCTCTGAACATGTAAGCATTACTTTTCATATATGTTACATGATAAAGTAATTCTACGAGATTGAAATGAGACTAATTTCTGAGAATGTTTTACAATGAAATTGAAACGTTAGTAAGGGTTCGGGGTAATTCTTTGAGCATCAGACAAATATTTGAGGTCAAAATGATTTTTCCCGTATGTAATGTAACTCTCAGAACATGCGAGCATTCCTTTTGGGTATTGATGTTCATATCTATTGCATAAGCATTTCTTTGGGTTTTAAACCAGGCAAATTTACGATACCCCCCAAGAAAATGACGGATTAGTAAGGGGTAGGGGTAGCTCTTTGAGCTTCAGATGATTATTATAGGATGGAATGATATTTCCCGTATACAGTATAAGTCTCAGAACATGTGACAATTGGTTTGGGACATCAGTTTTCATATATTTTGCATAATAAAGCATTTGAGTCGAATGTACGATAATTTCTTACCAAGAAAATGACGGGTAAGTAAGGGTTGGTAGTTTTTCTTTGAGCATCAGATGATTATTTTAAGTTAAAATGATATTTTCTTATAGAGTATTAGCCTCGTAACGTCTAAACATTGCTTTTAGTTACTCTTTTTTAAACTGATACATACGGAAGCGTTTATACTGCTTTAAAAATCATCCAGTAGGGTTTGCGATGATCGGCTGAGAAAATAAGGAGAAGGATAGCTTTTTTTCAGGATAATTTCTTATATAAATTTAAGTTTTTATTTACATCCTTATAGACATCATTATAATAAAATCGTTATTGTTTTATAGAAATATTTGAGTATGAAAACATGTCCAAGTGTACAGGTTAAAAACTGAAAGCTTCGTGTATATAAACTGTTTATGCCTTTTTGTTCGGCGTTTCGAGTCGCGTATTTTCAAATAAATATTTCCTATGATTGCATGTTTAAGTTTCTTAAGTCATTATAATTTCATTTTCATTGTCAAACATGTTGTAAATTCTAACATGCATATGAATTTAAACGTTCATACAACTAATTTGCCCAGCTGTTTTTGATGTACATGCACGGACAAAGGAACAATAATAGATAACAATTATATAAACTATAAATCGATTTCTATATCCGGAAATACTTGACTTAAAACCTGACGTGTAATTACTAAGGGTTCTCACGTTATTCACAACTCCCCCACCTTTTCCATTTTTTCTCCATTCTTAGTATATTATATACTGATACTTCACGTAATAGAAAATGATAAAATAAATTCTTTTGCAATTAGTTTGAGGTTTGGTAGTTTTTTTCACAGATTGACTGGACTAATTTATATACAAACGCAAACGAAAATATGTTTACCGATATGTAGGGCAAACCTAATTTATCTAATCCAAACTATACAGACAAAGAAAGGGTGGATCCAGGAATTCGAGTTAGAGGGAAGGAAGAGTATACAAATGTTTTCGCCGAGCGTAGCTAGTGGCGAAAATTTTGTTAGGCACTAATGTAAAAGCACTGGGAAGCCCTTTTCTCTGGATTGCAGACGTAATGATAATATTAAAAAAAAAAATGTATATTAAAAATGGGGGGGGGGGGGCAAACCCCCCTACCCCGGTTCAACAATTTATAACCGATCGGCGATTGACCTCAATGCTGACCAGAATTGTTCTGAACCGGTATTATATGTAAAAAAAAGAAAAAAAAATATATATAGTCCCAATTTTATGACAATTCAGATTTAAACTACCTATATAGCCAATGATTTGTTACTTTTAGAATTTATTTTGACCGAATTATCTTTTAAATGGTCCGATCGCCAATAACCCATTCAGGGCAAATTTGATTAGTAATCAGTTCAATCGCAGATTAGCAGGACGATTTTAGAAAGCCTATCAAGATACTAAATCAAAAGAGTTATAAATAGTTGGTTACATTGCTGGCTTATAACCTGAATTCTCATTTAATCACATCGATAATACGTTATTTCTTTTTTAAATGCATATATAACCCATTCAGTTCTAATTCAGGACAAGTTCGGGTCTTCAGTATTTCTCAAATTGACACATTTACAAACTAGTGACCGATTAGTTTTGCGGCACAAAACTATTAGAGCAGCAGTATTGCATAAAGTCACGTTTTACTTGCCCTTCCCATTTCCTAGGAAAGGAAACAGTATTAATTGTTTTTATAGAATCTGGATATTCCACTTTAAAGTGGCAGACCTATTCCTGACGGTTAACGTAAATTCACACGTACACATTTTACTTCTCATACAGAAGATAGATGGTTATATATTCACTGTTTCCCACATATAAATATTTAATTCTTCTGTTGAAGTATAAAGGTTATTGTTATAACAGTGCATACACTGTGTTTCTCTGGGCGACTGATTCTGGAGCATGACCCTATCAGTACAGCGACTCCCCTCTTGCCAATCTAAAACTAAATGATGACATTTGCACCAAGCTTGACCCTTTTCATCGATCTCTAGAGGTATCCATGGGAAATTTGCGACGGGTGTAGCATTATAACAGGGGACTCTTTCCGGACACCTGGTCTCATCCCCTTTGGGATTCGCAATTGTTCTTCAAGTTGGGACCATTATCATATTTAATTTGTCGTATTGTAATGCACTCCGAGTTTCAAATACCCAGTGGTACCTCTTCCTGTTTACATAGTTACGCCATCCGTGGTGTATGCTCTAGAATCATAAATACAGTACGGACCAAATGTCACCAAATATTCATAGTGTTCAAGCACAGCTAACTTTTCGTGAGTTTAAGGCTAAAATAAAAGCAAAAATTGTGCTGAAAAAGATCATGCTTGTATATTGATGACTTACGTGTATAAATAATGATGAAAACCATTGCTCATTTGAAGAAAAACTTAGAAATATTAAAATATTGTGTTGATACGTACTCAAATTTTGAGCATCATACTCAACATATTTATAAAACTTAATATTCTAAAAGATCAATTCTGTTACCCCAATTTTTTATATGAATGAATAATAAAAAGATGTGTTTCTGTTCAGTCTAATACAGAAGTTTAAATAAAGGCTATTTGATCAAATAATGAACTAATGTTGAGCTTGAATATCTCGTTCATTTGGTTACTCCGGGACCGCATATAGTAATTTAACCTATCACGTGATTTTTTTTTTTGCAGGTGATTGGCTTCTAGTAACCGTGTACTTGTTTCGGGACCAACTGCAGGATATTATTTCATCTGCACCAAATAACACTTTAGCAGCAGATAGAAATTTAGAAGGAATTCTTCAGCGATGGAAATTACAAAATCTTCATATATTTCTAGCGTTGGCAATCACTACCTCTTTCATTATGTATTATGGTATGGCATGGGGCTGGCAGTGGTACTACTATATCAAAAGACGTGATCGAGTATGTAGCTGTATAAACAGTGTTATCATTGTCTTCGGTCTAAAATAACAATTTACATTACTTTGATTCTGCTTCATACAAATATACAATTAATGTTCCTCATTTATTTCATTACAATTTGACTGTGCACGTGGAGCCCCGCCGGTTGTGACTGGGCAACAAGAGATGCATACTCCACCACGGCACTTGATCCCACCTCTGAATTTCCAGAGGTCCCTCTTTGTCCAATATTCATCGGATATGTGTATAGTTCTGTATCCTGAAGATTTATACCCTGGTATCTGATATTTTTACAATGTTAGTCCATTCTATTCAGAGTTATTTTTTTTTCTTTAAAATTCACCTTCAGTGGATGTAGGTCATTCTACAATTTTACCTGGTTGATTGTTAATACTTCATTTTAATTTTTAATTTTCCAAGTTGAACTCCAATGCATATGCAGTCAAATATCATACTGATTATCAATATTTGTGAGGAAGATTCCTAGTTTACTTGTAGAATGGCCAGTAGTCTTATTTCGGGTATATTGCAACTAGATTCCCCCTTCCACCATTAAATACTGACTGTTATCATATTACCGACAAAATTGTTGAGAGCGTCGTTAAACACTAATAAAACAAACAAAGTACTTCCTTTTTGTTGGCATATAACAATACATCTTGTGTTTACTTTTGTATAGCCTGCAAAGTTTGTTTCTCGAAAACCAATGATTACAAGGGTGTAGATATTAACATACAACATTTATACACTATATACATATAAAATGCAGTTATGTATGTACATGATACAGAATATGTAAATTTTTAAAAAAAAATAATTTTAAATTAAAGAGTGTTCAGTGTATTAAAAAAATGTTTCAATATATCTATGATGCCAAGTAAATTACCGTGAAGCACTAACAACCCTATTAATATTCTTATTTAATCTACAGTCTTCTTAATTTTATGGGGAATTTCGACTGAAATAGCTTCATAAATCTATTAACATATTTACGTTTCTTTTTCAAGTTCATTTCTTAATATTATAAACAGAGTACCAAAGTTACGATGCCTAAGACGATCGTTTCTGTCAATTAGATTTTACCAGATTTTTAAGCTCCAATTTATAAAATAAACATACTATCTAAAGAGAAAGTTGTATCATAGAAATAATAAATCTAAATGCATAGCAAAATCCGTCTAAGAGTAACCACTGTAAAAAGATGACTATCTTAGCTTTTGAAGAATTTAAAATTTCAGTAAACACAAGATGTATTGATTTGTTATATACTAACAAAAAGGAAGTATTTTGTTTGTTTCATTAGTGTTTAACGACGCTCTCAACAATTTTGTCGGTAATATGATAACAGTGCGAAGTATTACTTTAGTATAAGATTATCAGCTGGTTCCGAATTACCAGGTACTAGGTTTATGTATACTTCCGGGGACTCGAACGTTCCACCAGCATTGTCAACGACCTAGTGGTTAAAGATATTATAAACGTAAAACCAAAGTTACAATGCTCAAAACGATCATTTCTGTCAATTATACTTCATCAGTTGAGCTCTAATCTATAAAAGATGCATATTATCTAACAGGAAAGTTGTATCATACTAGGTCAAAAAATAAATCTATGTACAGCCAAAATCAGTCGACGAGTATCCACTGAAAAAAGATGAGTATCTTAGCTTTTGAAGATATTAGAATTTCAACAATGTCGTCAGTGCAAAATATTGATATTAATATTAGTATAAGATTATCTTATATACAGTAAAACCTAGCGACCGCCTGTGTATAAAGACCACCTGTTCCCTAAGACCTTTTTTGCTGTCCCCAATAGTACCATTAGTGTACAAATCAACCTCTATGTAAAGACCACCTCCCTATATAAAACCGGTTTTCTTAGCTTGTGTCCCTAAGGATGTCGTTATATACAAGTTTTCAGTGAAATGATTTCTTTGGGAGTTTGTTTTTGGACATTTGAAAATTTAAAAATAACAAAACTCCAAACTTTAAGCAAAATATTGAAGGTCAAAACAATGCAGTGTTTTCAAATGTTTGGATATATGAATTAACACTCTATCAATTGTCAGTAGCATGTCATTATTTCTTACTCCTCCATGGTACCTGATCCCACCTCTTGGTTTCCAGAGGTCCGTGTTTGTCCATTTTTGCCGGATTTGTATCTTGTGTCCTTGACATCCTAAAAATTTATATTTTGGTATCTGAGATGTTTTATGTTCTTCTGGTTGTACATGAATTTAAGATACTGGCTCCTCCTAGTTGTGGCAATTCCTTGGTCCAGGGACTGTAAATTGGGAAAATATACACGTTTTTACTTTGTTTTGAAATAATCTACCCTTTATTTGGAAACTCAAAATTTGGACATTTTGTGGAGATATATTAAGTCTAGCCATGTTCGTATTAGGAATGGGTCCTGTTACTGGAAACAAAAACGGCCTCGGAAATTCTCAGAACCTGCAATAGTTCTTTAAGCATAGTTACTTTCATGGGAAACATAGAATTCTGTTTTTCTTTTTTGCTTCAGAGGACATAGAATTGAGGATGATCTATTTTTACACTTAGTTTTCTAAAACAGACTAAATGGTGTCGAGTTTGTTTTTCTGTTACAGTCAGAAGAATGGAAATGCCAACCTGGGAAGTTCTTGAAGCCAGAGGATGAACGACATGAAATACTTCTCGGTTCCTTCAACATGTTGTTAGGGTCTACGGGATCCGGGGCGATAGCATGTTATATCATAAACGGAGGTAATATCTCTCTCTCTCTCTCTCTCTCTCTCTCTCTCTCTCTCTCTCTCTCTCTCTCTCTCTCTCTCTCTCTCTCTCTCTCTCTCTCTCTCTCTGCCTGTTCAACCACTCAACCATTAATCTGTCCGTCTATTTGTCTGTCTGTCTTTTAGTTTGCAGTAAAAGTTGAGTATATTAAAGCAAAAGCTACAGAAAATATTTTAGTACTTCTCATATAAATATCATCCTATAATTAAATACTATTTCATTATCATTTATTTGTATAACATTTTAGAGATACTATTGATGCGTGTAATTATCATGTCTATTAACGGTCATTAATTTCCAACAATTTTATTCACCTCTCACCCAACAATGTGTCATAATGACATTATCATCGAAAGGAATATTTCTTGAATGATTTTTATATATAGTTGATGTTTGCTCTATAAATTGATCACTTAAGCAAGCCAATATACACCCACATCCTTAAATGTTCTCTGTGTCAGATTGCACAGTTGTATAGTAAAACTTTCATTTTTACTCAAACACCTGTTTTCTTTTGCTATAACTTGATGGACTGATAAACATTAACATATAGACTAAAAACAAAGTAAATATCTAGAATTAAAGTCTGTAATTCGATATGTTTTGTTCTCTGACTTTCTGGGAAAGTATGCAATGTTATTATTGGGTGGACCCTGAGGTCCATGCAGAAAATGTATAAGCGAGTTGAAACCGAATGCCATGGGAAAGTCAATTTGTGCATGCACGGGATATACTAAAGACCGAATTTTGTCCTGGCATTATCCGGATATGTCCTGACGGGGTTTTATGTGCATTTAGCAGGAAAATACTATAATAAAGTTGTGATTTTATTAAACTTCATGATATAAGTAACCCGAATAATTCAGTCGTTGTATATAGTCATGGTTATATATAGACAGATTGACTGTCCAGTTCAACAGCTAGCTGGTGGTCTGTTTATCCATTAACTGAAGTTAAGCAACGGGGAGCGCGGTCAGCATCTGGATGGTTGAAATGAAATGTGGGGCGCTCGAATACTTCCTTCATGTTACAGCATTAAAGAGATAATACCGCGCAAAATAAACCATGTGATTGCACAGAATTTAAAACGTTCGTTCACGTGAGAAGTTATTTTCATATTTGTGACTGTTTAAAGCCATACTAGCGATTCGAAAATATTGCTGTGGAACTTTGTTTAAGTAATAATGTATGCTTGATATAGCCTAAAGATATGGTTTTTTTTCCAAATGTTGACTTGCTAATGGGTAATACATATTTGAAAATAATAAATGAATGAATAAAGTCAGTTGGGCCACACCGAGATACACGAGGAAGTCGCGTGCTTTATAATTATTTAGTTACCTCACATGGAAAAGTCCATAGACCTGCGTAATGTTTTGTTTTCATTCTAGTAGAATAAAATTTGTTTTAAGTGCATCCAGTCTTTCTGAATGTATTAATTTTAATTATCTTTTTGAGAGAACCAGGGAATGAGGCCCTAATATAGGCATTTACCTATAATTTTTATTTATGATGTTGCTGGCTAACTCGTACACAAGGCAAATCGATACTTCGGAAATCATGTGCAAATAGGTATGGCAAACCGCTGAGGAATGTATTCCTTATTTTCTGTAAATAAAAAATCGATATCTTTTATATAAAAAGTAGGGAATGAATTATGTGCACTCGATCGGTCGACTCGTTTTTACTGATTGTTCTCTCTGGTCCTGCCGAACTTCTGACTCTAAAATCGAAGCTCAATATGCGCAAGAAAACACAAAATGCATTATAAAATCTGAAAATTTCGGGGTAGGCCTTGAAAATCTCGCAAGTCTCCCTATCTGCACATCTCGCCGTCGGGCCGTAAAAAATTATACAAAATTATACACATAAGTTTCCTGTATCCGCCCTTGTTGCTGATTCATTCAGTAAATCCACAATAGAAGAATATAGGGACATAACTTGATTGAGTACTTGCTAGATGTCCAGTTGATCTGTTCGAAATCAAACACCAGAGTTATATGATTTTCAATTGGGTTAGTAGATTTCATTAACAGAACATATCAATAAAGATGCCGAATGAATGGTTGCCTCAGAATGTACACTTGGGAGGTTTTACGTGAGCAGGTAAATAATATTTTCCGTCCTACATAAATCAAATATTTGTCACCCTACATAAAATTAACAGTACTTAAAATAGTTTTTACCCTGTATGAAAAAATAATAGCTCTAAACATATTGTGTTCCCTGTTGAATTTGAACTGTAATGTTTAGATCATATACAAGGAAGATTTTTAGGTTAAATGTCAAAACATATCTCATATACATCATATATCATTTCAACTTTTACAATAGCAGTTGTAATGAGTTTTGTGGATGTGTCAAGATTAAGAAAAATGATTTAAAACACATTTTTATTTCAACCTAGAATCTATTAAGTTTCTGTTTGAAACATAATCCTATGGTCCACGTATTGCAGTCCTTTTTTGAAGGACAGCAACTTGAGTAGTCTATAGAAGAAGTCCTCAAAAGAGTCTAGGACGGTGATTATATCCCGCAGATTCAAATAGGGAGATGTAATTGACAAAACATATTAATACATATTTTGCAATTAACCAAGGAAACAGTTTTGGCCGAAAAAGGAAACTAATACCAGTTTTATAACTTACAGACAAAGAGTTCCTGTAGGAAGAAACGTTTTAGCAAGTTATCAGTTGTTGGAATTCAAAACTCCTAATAATCTCAGACACAATCTTGATAGATATATACTTTAGGAATTGTGTTTATAATATCTAGATAAAGAAGTACACTGCCTGTAAATATTAATCCATTGCCTGTAATGTACTTAAGATATATATATTTATAATAACTAAACATGTAACTGAAAAATTGCATAACAGTTTTATTTAAAACCCTCTGATTTATTTATACTAACCTATGTAGCACATTTGTGTATACTTTTCTGTTTATATGTATGTTGTGTTAAGGTATACTAGTAGGTCTTCCAAGGCAAAGTAGTACATCCATTTCTGTCCGAATCAAAACCAATACTGTGCATTTTAAAGCAATATGAGCTGTCGTCGGCGCACAATTTTACACGCAGATTTTATGCCAGATTTTATCTCATATATTCCCAGAGATCACCTAGTGGTTAAATGAACAAATGCATGCGTATAACCACAGTGAAATTGACAAACGTAGCCGTTGTATCCGTTCGTTTGAGTCCGTTATCACTCTGGCCTTTGCTATTTAACTGTCGGTCGATTGTACGAAGATAACCGATTGTCAAGAAAGCACATGGCGAGATGTGTGCATCGAATGTAAGATAATTCGTCAGACTATTAAAACGAACCAATTAAATTTAGTTCAAAACCCGACCACATGTTTGCGATTTTGCTTCAGTGTCAGAAAATAACATGCAGGTTGTGGGAAATCTCAGCTATA
The DNA here is from genome assembly GCA_030159075.1 of Atrina japonica. Classification (NCBI taxonomy): domain Eukaryota; kingdom Metazoa; phylum Mollusca; class Bivalvia; order Pterioida; family Pinnidae; genus Atrina; species Atrina japonica. The sequence goes on from BROG01000655.1 coordinate 336,690, forward strand.
CTTATACATATACTTATATATATATATTATGATATATTGCCCAGAATGATATGACCGTGACGACGTGGGACGCGTTTGAAGTGGGCCGAGATATTATGTAGCGTACGCATGCACGATAACGGTCCTTTGAGCGTTTGATCTAGAGTTCATTTGCATATGGGTCGATTACGTCAGAGAAATATCATACAAGACAACGATTATCTCCTGCCTGAAAAACCAAGTTTATGGGTTTAAAGCACAATAGATGTAGGTAATATCGTGTTCTGTTATATTATGAATTGTATTATAGAGTTTTTATGCTTATTGAACAATTTTAAAATATCGGTGTCGCTGACAGCTCATTTTGCTTTGAGATAAGAATGTACAGGTAAAGCATTCTAACTTGCTTTGATTCTATTAAATACTATAGCCCTAATATTGTTCTGCTGAAACTAGCATATTACAACTATTATGATCCAATGTAGACTTGTTTTGTATTACAATTATTATGATCTGATGTAGACTTGTTATGCGTTATCCCTATTATGATCAGATGTAGACTTCTTGCATGTTACCCCTATTATGATCTGATGTAGACATGTTGTGTATTACCCCTATTGTGATCTGATGTAGACTTGTTGTCTGTTACCCCTATTGTGATCTGATGCAGATTTGTTGCGTGTTACCCCTATTATGATCTGATGCAGACTTGTTGTGTATTACCCCTATTATGATCTGATGTATACTTGTTGTCTGTTACCCCTATTATGATCTGATGTAGACTTGTTGTCTGTTACCCATATTATGATATGATGTAGACTTGTTGTGCGCTATCCCTATTGTGATCTGACTTGTTTTCTGTTACCCTTATTACGATCTGATGTGACTTGTTTTGTTACCCCTATTGTGATCCGGTGTTGACTTGTTTTCTGTTACCCCTATTGTGATCTGATGTGGACTTGTTGTATGTTACCCCTATAATGATCTGATGTAGACTTGTTGTCAGTTACCTCTATTGTGATTTGATGTAGACTTGTTGAGTGTTACCACTATTGTGATCTGATGTAGACTTGTTGTTCGTTACCTCTATTGTGATCTGATGTAGACTTGTTGTCTGTTACCCCTATTATGATATGATGTAGACTTATTCTTTGTTACCCATTTTATGATCTGATGTAGACTTGTTGTGTGTTACCCCTAGTGTGATCTGATGTAGACTTGTTGTGTGTTACCCCTATTATGATCTGATGTATACCTGTTGCGTGTTACCCTTATTGTGATCTGATGTATACCTGTTGCGTGTTACCTCTATTGTGATCTGATGTAGACTTATTCTGTGTTACCCTTATTACGATCTGATGTTGACTTGTTTTGTGTTACCCCTGTTGTGATCCGGTGTTGAGTTGTTTTGTGTTACCCCTATTGTGATCTGATGTAGACTTGTTGTCTGTTACCCCTATTATGATCTGATGTAGACTTGTTGTGTGTTATCCCTATTATGATCTGATGTAGACTTGTTGTGCGTTACTCCTGTTGTGATCTGATGTAGCCTTGTTGTCTGTTACCCCTATTATGATCTGATGTAGACTTATTGTCTGTTACCCCTATTATGATCTGATGTAGACTTGTTGTTTGTTATCCCTATTATGATCTGATGTAGACTTATTCTGTGTTACCCCTTTTATGATCTGATGTAAACTTGTTTTTGGTTACCCCGATTGTGATTTGATGTAGACTTTTTGTTTGTTACCCCGTTGTGATCTGATGTAGACTTGTTGCGTGTTACCCCTATTGTGATCTGATGTAGACTTGTTGTGTGTGACACTGGAAACATGTTCCATCTTACCTTGATAGAACTGTAGTTACGTTCAACTCATTCAAAATTTGCCAAAACCATGACTTTACCAGAAATACAAAATACACTTACTACCTAACAATCTATCATATTTCAATGGAACTAATTCATGTACCACGTGATACCCGATAACGTTTGTACGGGACTATTTTTTCTATTAGTGATAGAATTACGCTACCAGACGATATCCCGCAGTAATGTCATTTCAGGGGGGAATATTACATAGATTTACGTTCCATTACCATTGGATATATTACTATCGCACAAACGTTATCGGTTATCACCTGGTACATGAATTAGTCTCATTGAAGCTGACGATATTTTTTTTGTTTTAGGTTACACAAAAATGTACTACAGTGTTTCTGACTATGGTTGGACGTATCTATTTGGTTCCCTTTTTACCTTCTATATGTATAACGAATTCATGGCGTACTATCTGCATCGTGGTGGGCACTTTCCATTTATATACAAACACATCCACAAGTGGCATCACCGTTACCACCAACCTACTGCTTTCAGTGCAGTTGCCATGCACCCAGCGGAGTTTATAACATACCAGACTTATCTTGCCATAGTTCCATTTGTGGTCCCAATACATGTGGGTGAGTTCTAATTTCTATGTTATTGATTTTTGTAACAAGTATTCTGATTGGATGTTCGTAATCAGAATTGAAATATACGTTAGACAATTATGTAAGTTTGAAGCTGACTCAGAAATAATATTAATTGGCGTCTGTAAAAATTGAGACGAAAATTTATTCCTCGCCCATTTCATTTGAATTTGACTGTGGACCTGAGCATTTTTTTGTGGTAGAAAATACTTTCGGGTATTTTTTCCATGATAAAACTGTAGAAATCCACAGATATGAGTTAATGTTCTACATGTGTTCGGGTATTCATGATTCCTACCTAGAATAATGACCCCGGGTAGATTCTTGTGTGCTAAGAACTTAGTCATCGGTGTAACAAATTATTTCTGTGTTATTGTTAAAATCTTTGTCGTCTTATCCTGCGCATGACGCGCATGACGGGCATGAAAAAATGAAAATATTGTCAAAATAATGGGCTGTTGAACTAAATGTACTGTTGAACTAATGAAACGTCAGAATAAAGGGCTGCCGGAATATTACTACGCACGGGTAAGTTTATAATCAAACATTTTATGGGTACGAATCGGTAAAATGATGGGTACGAATCAGCCAATTATTTAGGTAACGAGCCCGCCAATCGTAGGCATGACTTACCCGAAGAGTGTACAAGTGAAGATGGATACGAGTCTTGAACAAAACAGTTGCAATTAATTTTCTAATTAATTTTTAGAATCTTATGTTATTTATTTTGATTCAGGCGTTTTCCTGGGCGTGTTGCTTTATACATACTACTATGGAATGTGTGATCATTCCGGTATTAAAATGGATGCCCTGTGGCCATGGCAACCAGATTCAATGTACCATGATAACCACCACAAGTAAGTTCATTGATATTTTATAAAAATACCTTAAAGTTCTTGTAAACATTTCTGTCTGAGTTTTTTTTTAACTTATTTTGGCTGATGGGACAGGTGAGCTATTGCCATGACCTAACATCCATCGTTCATCTTCAATTGTTGGCCTCCTCCGCCAGGAATTTGTGTGAAAGTGTCAAAGGATCATTGTGACACAGTTTTAAAGTTTCAAAGTCATGGAATCAAAGGACAAAGTCCCCATAATGTATCCGGGAAGTGACCACCGGCCTTCCACAAGTAAACTGGCAAACTTTTTCACGAAAATCAGCTTAGGTTTAAGCAGGGCTTGAACCTGCGCTGACCAAAGGTGAAAGACTTAATGGTTCAAAGCAAGATGCTCTAAGCATTCATACAGACCTCAGGGTAAATTATGTAGTTGCATAGTTAGATAATTGATCAAAACTTTGCAAGGTGACCGACATATGGCCCCTTAAGGGGAAGAAGGGTACACTGGGGTATACAAAACACTTATCAATTTTTTCTTATGTTTTGCATACTTATTTATAATGAATGTATGAATTAATAGAATGAATAATCTGACACATTTGTTGGCATATAAGGGATATTTACATATGCAAGAGTTATGCCCCTTTCCAGAATTTTGCTTCTTTTCATCAACTGTCCTATTCATTATTAAAGAACAGTTATTTATTTACAAAACTCATTTTTCTAGTTCACTTGGTAAATTTTATTCAAATGCGATGTTATCAATGCGTTTTATGCTTTTATTAGAGTTGGCGGATAAAGAGGACAAAATATTGAAAGCTGTGACCACCAAAATACAAAATTTTTATAACACTGAAATCTTAAATTCGGTCACTGTAAACAATTTAGTCTTCAATTTTTTTATTTTTTTTCTTTAAATGATCAATTCAGAATGGATAACAATTATTAAAAGTCAATAACAAAAGTTGTGGGTATATTGCGAGGAAATTTCATCTTGAAGTATGCCGAAATTGATATTTTCGTAACAAAAATTCTTTAAGAGAAGACTGTACCACCATTTAACCTTGAGTGTGACCTTGAACATGACCTTGACCTTGGCTGGGCGATGCACCTCATCACCATGAACCTTTCCTGTAAGTTTCACAAAAGTATCTTATACAATTAGAAAGTTATGATAATTTATGTCAAAATGTGACTGTACCCAGAGAAACAGAGAGAGGGACAAAAAATGTAAGACAATGTCATAGCTGACACAAAAACACATGACTGTTAAATTAATTTTGTCACAAAATACAACTTAATTTACTTCTTCATGTGAATTTACCATTCAATTTATGTCTTTTGTGGACAAATTTGTGTCATCTGTCATTTTTTGTTTAGATTGCCAACATCAGTTCCAGCTTATATTACTATATTGACATTCTGGTCACGTGACCAGGTGTCCTTCTTCCTGTTAAGTATATTGTCTTTTCGTTAAATTTTATCACATTTCAAATTTATTTTATGTTCAGTTTTTAAACCAAAGCTCCAATTTCAGATTGTAAACATATATTCGTTTTCTAATGATTAAGAACCGATATCTGGTGAATAATGGCGGAATTAAAGCTTTGATTTGTTCTTTAACCTCCACCCTTCCACATCGTATCATATCAAAATGCCGTTTGGGTTATCTGCATCGTTTCATATACTTTCACTTTCTTATATATTTATAAAACGATCAAAGTATCGTATATTCTAAGCTATTTATTTACTAAATTTCCAGTATTTCTAATACATGTTTGTATTGCTTCAGATATTTTCACGTAAATTTCGGATTCAATTCATACCTGTTTGACTGGCTACACGACACTTTAAAGAAGGATGATCGTGTCTATGGTGAAGATATATTTGGGGGACATGGGAAACCTATTTCGCAAGAAACTAACATCAAGAAGAACTTATAGAATATAATGTAGAACAACATACGAGGATACATCTGTTTCATTTATTTACAATTATAATTATTTTAAAATTTGATGATTTTGTCAAAGCCTTGGTTTAGAAATTCAAGTATATTGTACGTTATCATGTCTATATTGTTCGTTTTATTTCGCCATATTACTTGCCTCTTAAAACACTCAATGTGTTCACTCAGTAAATATCCACGTCCATGTTAAATTTTATCCCTTTCTTTTATTTTGGGAAAACTTCAATGGTGTAGGATAACAATATTTACAGAAAACTTATAAAAAACAGATCTATTTTACAGGAAAAAATTTTTATAAACAGCTGTGAATTCCATCTTAAATTATTGCTTCTTTAACATACTGACAATCAAACATTCAGAGAATTGTGTTAGGTTTTCAGACAGACCACATGTTGTATATAGCATTGGTGTATTTTAAATCCGGATGTTAAAGTCTGCTGGATTTATTTCATGTAAATAACAAAACTCCATTCTGCTTTAACTTCATTAACAACTAGTATACATTCAAAAATTATATAGCTATAAAGTCATCACCACCATATGAAAATCGGGTACCTGAGATGTTTTATGTTTTATGCTGAGACTGTAATGTGTCTCCAATTTGATTTATAACATTTAGAAATGAGAATTTAACTTGCAACCTTATGTTAACACTCAACTGAACATTTAACATCGATTATAGGCTAAAAAGAAATTAAAGCTCATACACAACCATAATTATTTAGGTCATGTTATCAATTTCTATTGGTGACGTAAGTTTAAGTCCCAATTTTAAATTACATTTGTACAAGTAATTTTAATCCAAATATGCAACCCTTTCCAATGCCTATACCCATAACAAGGTTTTATGAACCTTGACAACGTATAAAGCTCTTCCTTGTTAAGAAAACAGGATTAATTCCCGACCAAAGCACAGAATTAATCTCATTTGTAAACGTTCATTTATAAGTATCTAACACAGATTGTATATTTTCCGGCTTTCAAGGACACTTGTAAACTTGGTAAATAAGACATTGTGTACAACGAATTTTTGAAATCATAGATATACACACGGAACCCTTGTTTTTTTTAAACGTTTTAAGAATATATTTGCAATATTTGTTATCTATTTGACCTTGCAGTTTTCTTAGTCTAATACTGTCGTACTTTTGACTTGTAACAAGTTTATCAGAGTAACTCCCCTTCGCCTCGTAAAATAATTCAGTATAACACACTCGTTTCTGTCAATGCATTACTGAACATTATAGGAAACTTAATTTACAGATATTTACAGTTTTTTTATTACTTAACTAAATTCCTGACATATTCATTGTAATATCATATTAACTCATTGACTACTTTGGTCCCATTTAGACTCGCCCGTATCAGTAACTGTAAAGTATAGTGTCAAAATCCAGTGATAAACAAGTTGATATTGAATTTAAAATCATTTTGAATATTTGTCTAAATTACACACTCCTGAAGTTTGATAGTGGTCCAAATGTAGCTACATGGGGTCAAAACTGTCATGAAAATATTAATAAAAATGATCCCTTAAAAAGTCCATATATATATATATATATATTCCTGACATATCCATTGTAATATATATATATATATATATATATATATATATATATATATATATATATATATATATATATGTGTATATACAGTGTGGTATATTCATTATTGATTGTTTCTGATGAATGAGTAGATGCATTTTTATTCACATACCAGAATAATTTGATTATATATAACTTAATAAAATCTATTACGACTATAGTTTTACATTTATACAAACAAGCAGAAACCAATGCAGTATTATTATAATTTGTAGAAACATGTGTCCAGCATTCATATCGTAACTGTAGAGAAATAGATCTTTTTTTCATTTTTTGGAAGCAGTGATGCTCAGAATTACTTTCATTGCAGTAAATAGTGAATACCATACACATTGGTCTGCCCATGTAAGACACAATATAATTTTGTAACAGTGTAAATGGCTTTTATTTTACTCTGTTATATGTTATCTAATTTATTTGCGTTTAGACAATACTGACTATATATTATTCAACAAAACAGGTTTAATTATGCAAATGAGATTTGTTACCGAGGCCCCTTTGTCTCATGTTTCTTGTTAATTATTATTTATTCATTATAATGCCAGTTAAATAGTCTGTTAATTTATCAAGGCCTATTTTGTTCGTTTCATTTTGGATGGCAAAATAGTTGTAGTTGTCAGAGTATGTTGTTCTATTTATGTATTGTACACCACTGAACACTTGAAGTACTCACTAAGTGAGTATTTATGACGGAGTTCAGCAGTGAACTGTAAACATGCGTGGTTAAATTCTTGAAGTATTGACAGAAATATTTATGACAGAGTTTGACAAAACGTTTAATATATACTAATCATATTGATACCATAATGTCTGTCGTTGGTACACAGTTTGAAGATTTAAATTTGAAGCTTGTTCCATAACGCTTTAGTTATCATTTTAGTGATATTAATAATTCTTTTTTACTTAATTAGTTAGTATTTATGACATAGTTCAATAATGAACTATAAACATGCGTGGTCAAATTCTTGAAGTATTGACAGAAATATTTATGACAGAGTATGACAAAACAAACCATGTAGAAACACATGTTTAATATATACTAATCATATTGATACCATAATATCTGTTGTTGGTACACAGTTTGAAGATTTAAATCTATCAGCAAGCTTGTTCCATAACGCTTTAGTTATCATTTTAGTGATATTAATAATTCTTATTAACTTAATTAGTTAGTATTTATGACATAGTTCAGTAATGAACTATAAACATGCGTGGTCAAATTCTTGAAGTATTGACAGAAATATTTATGACAGAGTATGACAAAACAAACCATGTAGAAACACATGTTTAATATATACTAATCATATTGATACCATAATATCTGTTGTTGGTACACAGTTTGAAGATTTAAATCTATCAGCAAGCTTGTTCCATAACGCTTTAGTTATCATTTTAGTGATATTAATAATTCTTATTTACTAAATTAGTTAGTATTTATGACATAATACAACAATGAACTGTAAACATGCGTGGTCGAATTCTTGAAGTATTGGCTTAAATATTTATGACAGAATTTGATAATAGAATCCATGTAGAATATGATTATTTTATATACCTATTATATAGGTATCATAATGTCTGTCGTTGATATACAATTTGAAGGTTATATTTTAAAGCAAACTAGTAGCATAACGCTTTAGCTATCGTTATATTAATATTATCTTTTATTATTTAGTTAATTATTGATATAATTATATTTGTTATTTTCAAATCTTGTGCACTGAAGAGGATTTTTTTAAGAATACCTGTTTGTATAATGGATTGTCATTGTCAGTGTAATATATAATGTTATGTAAATGACTTGAAGTATTTACTATCTTTGTAAATATACATGACGGTGCATTTACTAACTGAAATATTTGTGTTTAAGTAAAAAAACATTTTAACTTTTATGCCTAGAAATAATTCAACATCAGTTAGTGGAAAAGTTATATTTTCAAGTTAGAAACCACGATTTCACAGCATTTTTTTTCACACGGCTTCCATATAACCGATTTTGCATGCTTGATTTATTCTTACAACACACAGACACAAATCATTTAGATGCTTATGAAAGAGGAAAGTTTTATTATAAAAATTAATTTCTGGACAATGTCGCTTGAATATGTTTGAATGTTACCAAAATGAATCAAATCTTTTGATGGAAATCGTTATACAGAATTATAAAGCAACTCGTGCATAAATACAATTCTTCAATTAATTTGTTTATTTACAAAATTGTCCATATCCTTTGATTTAACTTGTTTGGGCTATACTAAAACATACTGACCAGTCTTACACGATTAAGAATCTGTTTGACCTATATGCATTATCTCTTATTGTTTTTAAAGCCACAAATGATATCTTGCCAATTAAATTACGATATTATTTCTTACATTTTACGCATTTTACAGATACCAGTTTTGGGTGATTGTTAATTAATTAACAAGTGATAAATAAAGTGCATGTGAAACAATCTTTGTCTTGTCCTTTCTTTATGTGTAAAACATTCTCACAACATTAGCTTAGTCAGCCAGAATGGAGATACGTTATGGTTAAAGGAGTGATGTTCTAACCTTTCTTTGATGGAGGCTCCTACTCCTTTAAGGATCAGATCCACAAATGCTACTTTTTGAAAACTTTACTACCTTAGAACTCGTTATGTTCTGCATTACTTGGATATCTGAATACATTAAAAGTAGGGCGGCATTTTTATCAATGTCAATGAAATCTATTTGATTGATAGTATATATATATATATATATATATATATATATATATATATATATATATATATTAACTAATTGGCAGACACGTGTTTATGCAAATGTTTTTTGCACTGTAATATTTGTCACAAGACTTTGTATTGCCAACGGCTTTTTTACGATTAAATACTTGAGATATATGTAATGATTTGTTTTCGGTATAATTTACTATTCATGATAGTAAAGTATAAAGACATATTTGCCTGTCACTCATCCCGTTTAACTAAATGCTGTCATCTATACTTAAAAGGGCATTAGCTGTGCGTGCATGCGCGCGCGCGCGTGTGTGTGTGTGTGTGTGAAGAGAAAGATTGACTGGGACAATGATAGATATAAAGTTTCAGAAATTAATATTCACTTGATCCGACATAAAGATAAATTATTGTGTAGAAGCAGGGATTGTTTGCATATTGAAAATGTAAGACAGAAAATATGTTAATTCTATGTGGGAAGATTTATGTACACATTTAAACAAAATCTTGATAACAATCATACAAAGAAGAAAATACTTTGCCATTATATATATGACACCTATCTATATATCTCTGCATAATATTAACATTATATTCATCGTTAATATTATTCTACATAAAAGGGAAACATTTTGTAGCAATATTTCTCGAAATTAAATGCAAAATATTTTATCATCCTTCCTATTCACTAGGATTTATTTTTCATTTTGATTAAATCAATATCAAATCTACATAGTTATATTTATCGACGATGTTCTGTCCATAAATAATTCAGAATGTCAGAATTACCTCGGCCAGATGTATCCTGTTGAGCTCGAGATCAATGAGACGACAGAGAGCAACACATCTGCTTCTTACCTAGATTTACTCCTGTCGATTGGAAAAGACGGTCAACTTCACACATCCCTTTATGACAAAAGAGATATGAAGTCCCCTTCTCAGAGATATTAGATAGTATTCTGGATCACGGCCACACACAGTGACTCCGTTTCACCAACCATGCTTTTCACCGAACTACCTCTTCTTATGAATGTTTTATTCTGAGAGGTAAACGACTAGCCAATAAACTACTTACACAAGGTTAAGTTGTTGAACGCTTGGAGTCGTCGTTTACGAAGTTTTATGGTCGATACGGGGATCTTGTTAAACATTATGAAGTCCCCCTCTTAGAGATATTAGATAGTATTCTGGATCACGGCCACAGACAGTGACTGCCTTTCACCAACCATGCTTTTCCCCGATCTTGACCTCATCACCAAACTTGACCGAATTTGACCCGTTCATCGAATTAGAAAGGTTTCCATGGAACATTTGCGACGGGTGTGGCATGCCAGCAGAAGAAGCTGATTCCTTCCAGACATCTGGTCTTATCCCGGACGGGATTTGTAATTGTTTTTTATGTTGAGACCATTTGCACATCTAATTTGTCGTGTTACAATGGACTTGAGTTTTTGATTATTGATTGGTACTTCTTCAATTGTACTTAATTAATCTGTGTATGACATTTAACAAATCGCATATTTTTTAATAAACCTCAGAAAAAACGCAGTTTAGAATAGTCTATGATTTCAAATTATACGAAAAGCATAAATTTTAGCCGGAGGCAACACTGCATACATACATCAAATATACCTTCCAAAGAAACGTCTGTCTAATTGTTTTATGGGATTTTATGTCACACTCAACGATCTTTCAGTTGTGCAATGACTGTCATTTTAATCGTAGGTTTAAGTTTAAATGTACATTTACAATACATGTGTACAATTTGATCCCCGGAGTTTAGCTAGTAATCATTGAATTGGAGGAGATCGAATTCACTTAAAATGTAAATTTCAAACTACAGGGCCGCTTATACTCCTCCAAAATAAAAAAGAAATTTAAACAGTAATTGAAATTCGTAAAAGACACAATACGGCACTGTTTTGAATTGACTGATCAGAGATGATACAAATCCATCAGGAGTATCCAAGAGAGTAAAAAATCACATGGTGCATTTTTTCCCTCTTACGTAAGTCTTCTTACGTAATTTCATAATTATGTAAAATCTTGAATTTTTTAAATAATGTTTTTTTTTCTTAATTTGACATTTAGATATATCGACGACGTTTTTCTCAGTTAATAAGGACACTTTTCTTACATATGTCAGTGCGATATATCCAAACAAACTAGAGATTAAAACACAACAGAATCAAGCTCCCACATGTCCTACATGGATATTGTCCTTACACAGACAGGAAATTAACCACATGGGTATATTACAATATGGTGCTTATATCTCACAAATGATCCAATATGCCAGAAAAATGTTCATTATATGAACATTTCATATAGAGGTAAACTACTTACTGACAAGTTATTGACACAGGTAAATCGAAAATCGCGTTTTATGTCAACGTTCCGCATATTTTACGGCATATTAACCTTGTTTGCGATTACTGTTACACTATATGATATATCGAGTTACCTGTTAGATAGCGATTGTTGAGTCGTTTGAACTCATTTGAATTTGACTGTGGACTCACGGCGTATGTGATCAGTCAACAGGACATGCTTACTCCTCCATGGCACCTGATCCCAACTCTGGATTTCCAGAGGTCCGTGTTTGACCAGTATTCACCAGATTTGTATTATTATGTATCTTGGACATCCTGAAAATTGAGCCTTTTTATCTGAGATTTTTATTTCTCAAAGTATGTACCAGATCCAAAAAAAGGGTCTCGGGAGAATCCTATCTCACATGGGCAGTAATGGGAGTACATTATATCTCGCACCCAATGGCTTCATGACGAATATTATGGTAGAAGGCCTCGTTTCAACAACCTCGTCATACTTTCTTACGGTGTTACGTCCAGGCATGAACGTTTTTACTCTATACCTCCGTATCACAATCAATGCAATGATACCACAAAGCCACTGCGGTGATGTCATGTAATCACTAGAGAAACGTCCTAGAAGATTTGCAGTGTATAGACGCCCTATAATATCTTGAGAGACGCACTATAATCACTGGATAGACGTCCTATAATCACTGGAATGAGGCCCTTTAATCACTAGAGAAACTTCCTAGAAGATTTGCAGTGTATAGACGCCCTATAATATCTTGAGAGACGCCCTATAATCACTGGATAAATACTCTCTAATCACTGGATTGAGGCCCTTTAATAACTAGAGAGACGCTCTATAATATCTGCAGTGTATAGGCGCCCTGTAGTATTCTGGGAAACGCCTTATAATCAATGGGTAGACGTCCTATAATCACTGGAATGAGGCCCTTTAATCACTAGAGAGACGCCCTATAATATCTGGAGTGATGCCCTTTAATACTGAAGGGACAACCTACAATCACCGGACGCCCTATTATCACTATGATGACACCCTTAAATCATTGTAATGAAGCCCTATAATCACCAAAGTAAAGCCCAACAATCCCTGGAGTGACGTTCTATATTAACTGGAGTGACGGTCTTTAATCTCTGGGGAGACGCCCTATAATCTCTGTACCCAATATCTCTGGACAGACGCAGTATAACCAGTTGAGTGACAATCTTTCATCACTGCAGTGTTGCCTAATAATTACACAGAAATCAAAATCTACGGAATAGAAATAGCATTGATATATTGTACATATCAAGGAATTAAATGCATTCTATATTGTATGTCCAGCCTAAAGATATTTGATAAAAAAAATTAACTGTGTAAGGTTAAAATCATATTGCAGTTTAATTAAGGTGTGGCTGCAGTATTGCTTGTGCATTTCTCATAAAATTATAACAATAACGAAAATTATATACATGTATAATTATAATCGCTCTGGTCAAATGAATATATCCTTTAAGTATATCACACAATTTTTTCATTGGTTATATATTATGAGTTGGGAACAGATTTTACTCTATGGTTTATAAAAGAATGACAAGTTTAACAATTTAAAAAATAGCTAATTTATACACTGAGTCAATTCAATACTATTTCGGCTGGGATATTACCTCACGTTCGTGTCCCTAGGCCCTGATATAAACAGTGATTACCTTTAGTTTAATGATCGAATACCACTACCGTATATTGTGAAAAGAACGATGTACTACTTAAGAGAACGTGTGCCGAAGCTAGTGCAGTGGCAGAAAAAATACAGTGAATGCATATGATATGCAATACTTTTCCCCATGCAAACATATTCAAATTTAAATGAAATAAGTGACTAAGAAATTCTCGTCCGAATTGGTAAAGACGACTCAACAATCGCAAACGAACAGGTAACTCCACAATTAATTTCAACCAAATGCAATTTTCAATATACCTGTGACAAAATCTTGTAAGTAAGTAGTTTACCTCTGTATATGAAATGTTCATATGTTGAACATGCCCTGGCATATCAAATCATCTGTGATATATAAATACCATATGCAGGCGCAATATATTTACAGCAATTACATTATGAGTTGAACATAGCATGTAAATATCATAAACATAATACCAAATTATCATGCTCAAGACAATCGTTTCTGTCAAATAGACTCCATCAGTTGAGCTGCAAATGACTAGAGTCTTGATTTAATGGTATTTTTAGTTATCTGGAGGAGAAAACACGCGGTATACAATTTGTATAGCCATAATCGAAGGGTGGCGGGGTCGTGCCCTGCGGAAAATTGCAATATACAAAAGTGGGCATACATTTTCAGTGAATCGGAAAACGGATTTTCTTGTGAAGTCGACTTGCTTTAATAGAGAGAACAGCCTTTATCTGTGTAAATGTTACCAACAAAACTGTTTTGTTTTAAATTTTAGATCGATTTTCTTTGATCTCTATTTTTTGGTTAGTTTTTCTACTTTAGTTTATTGTTTGTTTTAGTTGTTTATTCATTATTTTATGAAAATTTATACGAAAATATTTAGTTTACAAACGTGAAAAGAAACAAGATGTGATTAATATATTTGCAAAATAAATTTATGAATTAATATTGGTAGATAATTCTTACACTAACTCAGGGTACTGAAGTGCTTTCCTAATGGGTATTAATGACTCGCGGGTAATTAATAAGTTAAATATAACTTTAGTATTGTGATAACCATTCATTTAGAACTTGTGTAGAGCTGATATCGTTAGTGCTTGTTACTAAGTCTAATTCATCAAGATATGTTATGTCATCGCGCACTTGGTACGAGTTGTTAAATAGATAATGAATATATATATATATATATATATATATATATATATATATATATATATATATATATATATATATATGTGTGTGTGTGTGTGTGTGTGTGTGTGTGTGTGTGTGTGTGTGTGTGTGTGTGTGTGAATATATACACAACTACACAAATGTTTCTGCCCGTATCATCAGACTGCGCGCAATCGTTGTAGCAGATGCACTCAACGAGTGCGTAGCTAGAGATGAATCCATCCGTTACAACAATCAAGTGTAATCTGATGATACGGATAAACTATTTGTGTGGTTTTGTATTTATTACATGTCCCTTATTTATCTATATGTATACATAGATTTTAAATTCATTCCACTTTTAACGACGCCATCAAATATTTTGGATGACATAATTGCTATTTAGAAAAGTAGCTCCGGCGAAATTTCCATATCCAACATTACGTATTGCACGGGCATATTGAACTATGTTTTGAAATTGTAAGATTACACATGCATGTAATGAAATGTGTTTCTTTATTGCTTAGAGAATAATGAATTAATAAGTCGAAAAATAATCTCACATTTCTTTATTTCCCAGAATGACGTATGTATCTAACCTAAAAGCTAAACTTTTATCATAAACTATAACTGTCACATTTTGAGGCTGTATAAAGAGTTTACATTGTATATAATAATAATTTTTACAACGTGAAAGTGAAGTGCAATTTTGAGTTCTTCATTCGTTCAGCAAAATATCTGTCGAACCTCTCGTTTTGTTCAACTGTAAACCAATCTTTCCATAGTCCTACTTCACCTGAACCAAAATAAAAACACGATAAGAAATCATAAATTTTATGTTTGATTTTGAAATGAGCAAGGGGTGAAAAAAGTCCCGTCTACGATTTTTGTAGAAAGGCAATGGATGTTGTTTTCCTTCTTTTATATAAAACGAACATAAGCAAATTAACTTTAGTAATAGACTCGGAGTATGTAGACAACATTTATCCTCAACTTAAACTCTTCAGCTGGTTGTGTAAAGAATTTACTTTCACAGTGGTGTTTTCACGGGCATCAAATCAAGACCTGACATAAAACTTTATAATGTATTGCAGCTCATTAATCCTTATATGTAGTGGAATTCCGTGTGTCGGCTCATCTAACTAATTGGTAATGTCCAAGGTTTGATTCCAGGTCTGGCCGTATGTCTTTCCTCACCTGATACATTTGGCGGTCAATGAAATAGAGCACCCTCGATTTCTGATGTGACAAATCTTGTTTTGTTTGTTTGTTTATTGTTGTTTAACGTCCCACTCAAGAATATTTCTCTCATATGGAGACGTCACCAAAGCCGGTGAAGGACTTCAACTTTTGGCCTATGCTCGGCACTTACACCCATAGAGCAGTGAGGGTTCTTTAACGTGCCGACACCAACTGTGACACGGGACCTCCAGTTTTGACTGTCTCATCCGAAAGACAGTTAACCAACCTGTCGCTGGCGGGACTAGAACTCACGACCTAACGATCCAGAGTCGAGCGCGCTACCGACTGAGCCAGGCCGGCTCGACAAATCTTCTTAAGTCGAAGAGTGTAGTATTATTGTGGGTATGGACCCAGATAGCTCAATCAGTAGGATCGTCCTGTAAGGGTCCTGGGAGAAATTGCCGCACGTTTTCCACTACCTGCGTTACATTTATCAGGACTGCTACTATATCAAAAATTAATAATGAATGCTATATGCTATACTATACTGTAAAGCATGCCTTGATGCTAATCCCATGTATTTAATTTTCATTGTTTCAGTTATAAATTAAAGACCTTCGATAACCTTGTATACAGAATCATAAAAATGTCATTAAATAAGTTACATGAACTAACTAACTCTCTCTCTCTCTCTCTCTCTCTCTCTCTCTCTCTCTCTCTCTCTCTCTCTCTCTCTCTCTCTCTCTCTCTCTCTCTCTCTCTCTCTCTCTCTCTCTCTCTCTGTATATTTTGGTGCTGGTCCCTACCTGTGTTCTTATCCACGGGTTTCTTCGTTTTCTTACATTTACTGTGCGCTTCGTGTGCTTCCTGGGCGCGGCGCCGCGTGCTGTGTTTCGCTTTCTGTACCTTCTTCCCGTCTGTTGTGCTTGCACTTCCACGCCTTCGGTCTTCTTTTCCTCCGTGTCTTGTTTCCTCTTTTCTCGTTGCTGACGTGGGGCGGTTGGTTCGTCCCCGGCCGGCTGGAGATGGTTTCTGTCTGGGGTTTGCCCGGGGACTTCCGGTTGGCCTGCTGCGTTGGTCTGTACGGCGTGTGACTCTGTCCATGTTCTGTGCGTCCCTGGTTGTCGTGCCGGTTTGTGCGACTACTGTCTGTGTCACTTTTGCTATTATCTTTGTTTACGTTCCGGAGTTTTTCTTGTGCTACGTTTGTTTTTTGTTTTTGCGTTGGTCTGGTTCCTGCGTGGTCCTTGTGATCCCCGGGCGCCGCGTTCCTGCGGCCGGTCAACGTGTGTCCCCGGTGTGGCGTGGACCCTCTCTTATACCTTGTGGGCGTGTCCGTGTATTTGCATTGTTTACCCTGCGGTTACCTAGGTTCGGATGTGTTTTCTGTTGTTTTGGGTTCCAGCGTGTGTGGTGTGTCACCTCTCACCTTTAACGTGGTTTTTTTGCTCTGTTTCTGTCTTCTTTTTGACTTTTTCGTTTCTCTTCCGTGTCTGCGGGTGCGGTCTGTTGTTGGTGTTCGGATCTCTTTTCTTATTGCTTTTGTTGGGCTGCGGGTGGCACCTCCGCTTGCGCCGGCCTTCTCCCTGCCTGCCACTTTTCTCCGTTCGGGGTGCGCTGTCTCGTGGACCTTGACGGTTGTTAGCCCGTGTTGTTTTCTGCGTCCTTCTTGTCGCTTCGCTCGTGGTTGTCTCTCGTTGCTCGTTTTTTTGTTAGTTTGTGGGCTTGTTGCGCTTTGTGCGTCCGTTCCACTCCTCTGCTGCCGTTGGCCTCCGTTGCTGCGCTGTCCGTGTGACTTTGGCCTCCGCTTCTGGCTGTCGCCGCTTCGCGCCCCGTGCGTCTTCCCATGCCGAGGGGGTGCTGTGCCGTGCGTGGCCTTGGTCTTTTCGTTTGCGATCTGCTCCCGCTGGTGGCGCCTGCGAGTTTGTCTTTTTCGCTGTCCTTTTGCCCGTGTTGGTGCGTGCCCCCCTCTCGTGGTCGCGTGTCTCTGGCTTTGCTTGCCTGTTCTCGGTTTTCCTTTTCCCTGCTTACATCCGCTATCGTCGGACCCTGTTTTCCTTTTTTTGTGCTCGTGGTTCCCGTCGTTGCGGGTCGGCTTTCCCCTTCCTTCCGTCGTTGTCCCGTGTGTCGCTTCCCGTTCTTTCTTGTCCGGTTTCGTTCTCTCTGTCACGCGATTGTGATCATCGTTTTTCGGTGTCGTTGTGGCTGCGCGCTTGCTGTTGTCCTTTTTTCGTTCTTCTTGTTTTCTGTCTCGCTTCCCCCTCCGTTTTCTTGAGTTGGTCTTTGTATGTTTCTGTTTATGTCTCTTTGCTTGCCTGGTTCGGACCGCTTCCCTCCTTTTGGCTTCTCTCTACGTCTCTCCGCTCCCTACCCTCCCCGTTGTTCATTTTTGCTCGCGCTTTCATTGTTCCTTTGTGCTCTGTTTTGTGTGTTTTACTTCCTGTCTTCGGTGTGCTCCGCTATTGTGCGCGGTGAGCGTCCTTCGTTTTCCCTCTCTTTCGTCCTTCGTTTGTTTGGTGGTATCTCGTTTCTTGGTTTGTTTTTTTTCCTCGCCTCTTGTTTTGTTCGCCTTTCCTGTGAGTGCGGTGCGGGGGCGCCTTTCTTTCTGGGTGTTCTCTTTGTAACCTCTCGTTGGTGCAGGTTGTTTTGTTTCTTGTTCTTCACCCGTGTTTCCTTTTTGCGCTGCGGTTCTTCTGTGCATGTTGTCTTGCCTTTTCGTTGGCCCCGGCGGTCTGTGGTGTTCCGGGTCGTCTCTGTGCCTCTGTGGGCCGTATGTCCTATTCCCCTCTGTTCGACGTGTTTTTTACCTTCTTGTGGCTTTGTTTACGACGTGGGTTCGGCTGCGCCTTAGCCGTGTGTCCGGTGTGGCGTTTGTGCTTTTTTCGCCTTTGTATTGTCGTTTTGGTCGGTTTGCTTGTGTTGTGTGTTTTGTGTGAGTTTCCCTGTCGTGTGTGGTTATGCTTTTCGTCCCGTTATGTGTTACTTCCTGCTGTCCCTGTGGGGCGTGTTTTTTCCCTGTGTACCATTTCGCTTCCGCCTTGTTTTCTAGCGTGTCGTGTCGGGGTCTGGTCCCGACGTGCTTTGGTCTTGCTTTTTCTTGTTCGTGTGGCCCTCTGTGGCTGGTTTTGCCTAGTCCCCTTTTTACTCCTGTCTGCTTTTGCACTTGCCTGTTCCCCCGGTCTTTTTCCTTTGTGGTCTGTCCCGCGGATTCGGTCTTTTCTGGCGATTCTCTTTTTCTTTGCTTGGTTCCTTACTTCGTCTGCTGTTGCCCTTGTTTCGCTCTGAGTGTTTTGCTCTGTTTTGGGGGCTTCTTCTTCTCCTGCTTTGTCCCTTCTTGTTTTCTCCGAGTGCGTGGTTGGCTGACGCGACTTTTGGTCACTTCCGTGGGTACCTGTCGCTTTCTTCCCCTGGGTCCGCCCTGTTCGGTTTCCTGTTCTTCCTTGCTTTTTTTGGGTTTCTTTGTGTGCTTCTTTTATTTTGACCCGTGGCGGTCTTGCGCCTGTCTTGTTGTGCTTGCGTGTCGCGTTTCCTTTTGTTACGCCTCCGAGGGCCTGGACCGGCGCCTGCTTGTGCTTGTCACTCTTGTTGCTCTCGTGCGGTGGGTGTTGTGCTTGTTTTTGGACGCGTGGAGTTCTCCCTTCTGCCTCCCCCCCCCCCCACCCCAGCGACACGCGTTTTCTTTTACTGATCTCGTGACGGTGCGCGTTGTTGCTCGCCTCGTCTTAATTGGCTCTCTTTTTTTTTTTTTTTTCCCTTGTTTTTGCTCGTGTGTGCTCGAGTGAGGCTATTGTCTACTATTTTTGAACTGTATGGCTTTTTCCTTCGTTTGTGCTCGTTTCTCTTTCTTCTCTACCCCTTCCCTGCGTGCGCTGGTCGTTCTTCTCTTGTGTGCGGTCTTTTGCTCTTCTCCTTGAGACTTTGCTGGGGTTCTATTCCTTGTTTCTCCTTTTCTTCTCAGTTTCGCGTTGCTGGTCGGTGCGCTCGGCGTGGCTTCCCGTGGGTTTGTCTGGTCGGAGCTGGCTCGTGGTGGTTGTTTCCCCGTCCCACGTGCCCTTCCCTGCCTTCCGTTCTTGCGTGGGAGCGACTTTCTTGTATCTTTTGTCTACTGGTCCCCTGCGGTTGCGTGACCTAGTTTGTCCCCGGTCCCTGTTGCAGTCCGTCCCGGCGTTTCTGTGTGTGCTTTGCCTACTTGTGTCGTAGCCATCGCTGCCCCTTTTTCCAGTCTTTTCGTCTGTTGCGTCTCTCTTGTTGTCGCTTTTCGACCCGGCGTTTTTGGTCCTCTTTCGTTTCTTTCCCCTCCCCTTTCTTTTTTTGTTCTTTTCTGCGTACCTTGTTTCTTCTCCGTTGGTGTGACTGTTGTCCTCGGTTCGCGGTGGTTGTTGTGTGTTCGTTGTTGTCCTCTGCGTTCTCTCTTTCTGGTCCTTGAGTGTTTTTGTTCGTTGTACGTCACTCGGCGTCGTCGTGGGCCTCCGTGGGTGGGCCTCGGGGTTTCTTTGTCCACCCCGTTTTCTTCTACGTTCTGTTGTTGCTTTTTGCTTACTGTTGTCGACTGCTTTGGCCCGGCTTGCCTCTGGTTCTGAGTTTTTTTTGTTCGTGGTACGGGCTGGTCTGTTTGCTCTTCTCCCCGTGTCGCTGGTGGTCCGTTTTGTTCTCTCGGCTGTGGTTTCGCCGTCTTCCTGTGTGTACCACTTTGGCTGGCTGTTTGATCTTTGCCGCTGTGGTTGGTGACGTCCGTCCGCTCCGTTTGGCGTGCTTTTGTTCCTCCCCTTTTCTATCTTTACTTCTTTCCCTCTTTTCGTCTTAGTTTTCTTCTCTGTGTTGTATGGGTACCCTTTCCCCCGCCTACCTTCCTACTTTCCTGGTCCGCCCTCCCGTAGGGCTGTGACGTTGCCCGCGGTGGTGCGCGTGGCTCGGCGCCGCTGGGTTTTCTGTTCGTCCGGCTGTGCTTTCCTTGTTTCCTTTCTGGTTTCTGTTTCCGCTCTTCGCTTCTTTTGCTATGCACCGGGACGTGTGCGCAGGGTTGCTTTCTATCCCGTGCGTCTTGTTCTGCTTTTCGGCCCTCTGATGCTGTTCCTCCTGACTTGGGTCTCGCGGTTGTGCTGTTTCTGCGTTCCTTTGATCTTTTCGTGGCGTTTTTGTATTGGCTTGTCGCCGCGGTTCCCTCTTTTTCTCTGCTTTCCGGGCCCTCTCCCTCTCTTCCTGTTGCACACCTTCCCCTTGCGGCTCTCCGACTTTCTTGTCGTGTGCTTTACCGTTGCGAGTAGGGGGTTCCCTAATGTGTGGCACGGGTCCGGCGTCCGGGCTTACTTTTTCTTTTCTGTGTCGGGCGTCCGGTTGTTTGCTATCTTTCTTCCGCGCGTCCCACTCGCGTTTCTTGTGTACTTCCTGGTGCTTGTGTGGCTTGTCCTTTCCTCTTCTTGTGCCCCGTTTGTTTGTTGGGTCCATTATCGCTCGTTGTGTTCTTTCTCTGCTCTTGCCCGTGTGTGCATGTTTTTCTCTGTCTGTCCTTTGCGGTCTTTGTTAGTTTTCCCCTCGGGTCTCTGGTCCGTCTGGGCCTATGTTTCCATTTACCTGTTGTGTTTCTTTTTCTTTTTCGTTACGACTGTTCTACCCGGTACTTGTTGACGTTGTTCCCCTGGGTTTGTCTGTCCTTTTGGGCTTCTGTAGTTGTTGTGAGCGGTGTTCCCGTCTGTGTGGTTCCTGATCTTCCTTTTTGTCCGGTGTGCTTGTCTGGCACCTGCTTCCTTGTCGTCCCGGGTGTGTGCGTCGGCGACCCGTCCTTTCCCTTGCGGGGCGGTGGGTTTTCCGGGGCCTTCCTTTCTCTGTTGTTTGCCTGCTTCCCGCCCTTGCGTTCCGGCGGTGTCTCGGGCATGGGCTGGATCGTCTCGTTCTCTTCCGTACAGGCGGGTCGGTTTGGCGCTTGCTTGTGTTGGCGTTGGTCTCTGCCCGTGGACCGTGCTGCTCTACCATTTCCGTTCCCGTCTGGTTTTTCTGTCCCTTCCTTGTCGTTTTCTGTGTGGGGTCGGCTTGTCTCGTGTCTTTTCTTGTGGCTGGTTGTGACTTGTGTTTGTTGCGGATGTCTTGCTTTCCGTTGGTTCGCTCTCTTGTTGGTGCCTGGTGAGACTTTCGGGTGGCTCTCCGTTGTCCGACTTGGGTTTCAACTTGTAGCTTTTTGTCGCCCTGTGCCGCCGTGTGGTTCATGCGCTGTTACATTCCGGTCCGGTATCTGTGTCACCTGGACTGACTCCGGTGGTGTGGTCACCGTCGGCTGTGGGGCCCGCGGGATTCTTGTTACGTTCTGTCCTTCTTCGGTGTTGTGCCTAGTTGTTTTCCTGCGCGGTTTGGGTGGTCGCTGTTTTACGCGTTGGCGCGCCTGGTGCGTGGTACCCGTGGGGCCCCCGGTTTCTTTCTTGTCGTCGTGTGGCGTGGCTGCGCTCTGTGTGTGTCTTTCTTCCTCGCTTTGTTCCTGCGTACCGTGCCCTCTTCTTCTTCTTTTGGTCTTTTTCCTACTGTCCTTTTTGGTTCTTGGCGTCGTTCTGCCTGGCTGCCTTTTTGCTTTTTGTCACCTCGTTTCCCCCTCTTTGCGTTTTGGCCCGGGGTTCGCTGCTGCTTGGCTCTGGCTCTCGGGCGGTGTTGGTCTTCTGTTCTTTGTGCCCTTTCTCCGTCCGATCTCTTGCTTTGCCTCTTCGCGTTTCATGGTTGGTTTGTTCTTTCCCTTCCTGGCGACTGTTCGGCCGCGCCCCCTTTTGTTTGTGTTCTTGGCCGTTGCACTCTCGTGGTCGGTTGTGTGTCCTGGTGTGTCCTGTGGCTTGCACTTTATGCTCACTGGTTGTGTACGGTGCGTTTACTTGACCCCGCGCTTTGGTGTGTGGTCCGGTTCTTCTGGTGTACACCCCTGCCCGCTCCTTTTTTTCGCCTTCTTTCTCGACGTTGTGTTGTGGCCTTCTTTGACTTTGTCCTGGGTACCCTTTCTTTTACCTGAGGTGTCCTCTGCCCTTCTGTTGTCTCTCTTGGTTGATGTCCATCTCTTTGGGTTTTGCCTCGCCTGTTTTCGTGTGCCTGCATGCGACTATCTTACCCTGCCCCGTCGGTGCACGGTGTTTTGAGTGGCTTTTGCTTTTCTCACTCCGTACTGCCGCCCGGGTGCTTGATTCGGGCTTCATTCCTTTGGCGTCTCTCTACCTGGGGCGGGTGCGCGCCTGGGCGGGCTTTTCTGTTCCCAAACTCCCCTGCTCCCCTTCTTTGGTTCTTTTCGTTCTTCCGGCTTGGTCTCATGTTGGCTTTCTGCTCTTATGTTTTTTTTCGTGGTGTGCATGTTTGCTCGCGACCCACCCTCTATCTTTGGGGGGTTTTGTTGCGTTGCTACGGAGTCGTGTCTCGGCCTTCGGTTCCTGTTTTATTGGTCCTACCTTGACCTGGGCGCTGTGTGATACTTGGTTGCGGGTCTGGTCTTTGTCTTGTTGGTGGCCTATTGCTGTGCCTTTGGTTCCCTGGACTGTTGGTGCGTGCATGTGTGTTGGTTCCCTTGTCTTTTTTGTTTGTCCGGCGGGGTGGTCGTCCGCCGTGCTTTCCTTACCCTCGGGGTGTGGTTTCGGCCTTTTCTCTGCTCGGTAGCCCCCCTTTCTTGTGTTTCTTGTCCTTTCGTCTCCTTTGGGTTTGCGTTTTTTGTTTTCTTCCGCATGTCTGCCGCGTTCGTTTGGCGTGTGCTCCCGCATCTTTTGTTCGGCTGTGCGGTGTCTCCTTCCTGTCATTGCCTTCCTTCGCGTTTGCCTTTTGGCTTTTTCCTTCCGTGGACCGTGCCCGTTCTTCTGAGGGTTTCTTTTGCTTTTCGTTGTCACTCCTGTGCTGCCTGGGACGTGGATCTGTTTGCCTCTCCGTGCCGTAGTGCGTTGTTTTGTGTGGGGCCGGGTTGCCCTTGCCTTCGTGTTTCGTCTGGGCGGTCCGTTTCGCGTTTTGCTCTCTCGTTGGTTCTTGCCGTCCCTTTCTTCCTTCCTTTTTTGTGTCTAGACCTGCCTTCTTGTCTTTGTTTTTTTTTTGCACCTGACGTTTGGTCTTGTTTGCTGTGTTACGGGTCACCTCGGTTCTTCTTTTTCCCTTTTCGTCCGTGGTTTGTTGTTTTCTCCTGTTTGTCGTTTTTTTGGTTCCTTTTGCCTCCGTCCGCCTATTACGTTCTCTCCTGGTTAGTTCCCCTTTTTGTCTGTCTGTTTTCCGGTGTGGCGCCCTTTGTTTTGGTCTAGTTTTCTTTACCTGCTCTCTTTCTACTGTGGGTCGTTCCCTTTTTTCTCCGCTTTTCCTTTCTTTTACGACGCCTTTGTCCCCCTTTCTCTTCTCTGTTCGTTTTTGCGTGCCCGTGCTTTTTTTCTCTCCTGACTGCCTTTCTCTTTTTAGTCGGTGCCAGTTTTTGCCGCCGTGTCTGGGGCCTGGTCCCCAGGCTGTTTCTGTCTCGTTCGACTCGCTTTCTGCCTTACTGGCTGCCGCTCCCTGCATTCTCCTTCCCGTCCATGTCTCCTTGTTTCCGTTTGTCTCTCGTCTGGTTGTTTTTGCCCCTGGACTTTGCAAACCCTCCTTGTGTTCGTGCCGTGCGTTGGCGGCTGGGTCGCCCTGTGGCTTCGGTTGTGGGCCCGCCTGCCGTGTGCAGTGTGAGCTCTTGTACATTCGTTACTCCGCGTTCCGTTCGGGTGAGCGGCTGGGCGTGCAGTTCCCGTGTGCAGCCTACTGATCGATGTTCATTTTCTTTATCCTAACTTCTGGTGACGACCTTTCGTGTGCCCTGGTTACTCCCCTCGTTTTTTCGTTTTCGCTTGTTTTTCGTTCTTTCGCCGGGCACTGCTTTTGGCTTCCTGTGCCTCCTGTTTTTTTTTTGCGTCTGTTTGTTGGTGTTCTGTCCCTCTTCTCGAACGCGTCTCCCTCCCGTGTGGTGCTACCGTTCTTGTCGCTTGCTTCGTCATTTTTGCGCCCTGTGAGGTGCTTGCTTTTTTCGTGTATGTCCCCCCTTGCTGTACTGCTGGTGATGGCTGGTTCCCGCCTTTGTTTGTCTTTTCTCCAGGTTTCCCCTCTTGCGTCGTTTTTTTGTTTTCAGTTGGTGGTCTTTCGGTGGTTGCTCGTAGGGGGCTTTGGACCGTTTTCCTGTTGTACTCGCTGTTGTTTTCTTGCGCCCGGGCCGTGTACCAGCCCCCCCCCCCCCCGTCTTGGTGTTTTTTGAGGGCGTTTGTCTTGTGATTCTTGGTGTCGTGTTTGTGGTCTTTGTTGCGTTGTCGGAGTCCTGTCTTTTGACTGTTCTCTCGGGTCTTGGAGTGACGTGTGTAGTGCGTGTGCGGCGGGCTGTCTCGCGCCCGCGTGAGATGTCCCGCGATTTTACTCCTTGCGTTTGTTCTCTTTCGTCCTTGTCGTCGGCCGTCTTGGGCCCTTTTTCCTTTGCTTTCACAGGGGTTGTGTCGTTGCGCTGTTGACTGGTGGCTTGCCCCCATTTTTTTGACCTTGTGTGTGCGCTTTGTGTGTTTTGCCGTCGTTGTCCTGTTTCTCGCTGAGCTGTGACTTGTGTCGTGTTGGCCGTTGTCCTGGTTCCTCAGTGGTTGTTCGGTCTTGCGTGCAGTTCGTCGTTCCTTTCTTCTTCATTTTTGTTGTGATGGTTCGGCCCGGCTGCGCTTCTGGCCTGTACTTTCGTATTTAGTCCCGTGTCTTGTGTTGCGCTTGGTGTTTCGCTGCCGCTTCTCTTCCGTTGCCTGCAGCTGGTGCTCCTTGTTTTTTTCCTCGCTTCGTTTGGCACCGTGGTTTTTAGTTGCTTTCTTTTCTTTACTTGCTGCTTGTTTTTGCTGTGTCCGTGCTGCGTGCGTTTTGGGTGTCCTACTGCTTTTTTGCTAAGACCTCTTTGGTTTCTCTTTTATCGGGGCTGTCGCCTGTGAGTTTGTTTTGCGTTTTTTTTTTCCGTTCCCCTGGTTGTCGGCGTTGTTTATGTCGGTTGTTTCTGCGTTGGTGGTGTCTGGTGGTTAGTGGGTTTCTGCGTCGCCCCAATGCCCCCGCGGTACGGCGGTGAGTGGTGCGCCCTCTTGGCTTCCCGGGCGTGGGTGTCGGTCTGTGTACTCTTGTCCCTTGCCTCTTGTTTTCCTTCCGGGCCTTGGGTCTTCTTCTTGTGTTGTTCCCCGTTAGGCTTGGTTGCCGTCGTACATCCGTGTCAGTCGGCGTTGTGTTGTGTGGTTTGCGTCGTCTGAGTGGACTTCCCGGGCGCGTTTGTCCGGCCTGCGCCTTTCGTCCTTGCCACCCGGGTGCTGGCGTACTTTCTTTGGTCGTTACCTGTTGCTGTCGCGTACGCTTTTCGGTGTCGAGTATCCTTTCGTCGACTGTTCCGTTTGTTGTTGTTCTACTGAGTTTTACCCTTGTGTCGCTCCCCTGTTCACCGGTGTGTGCCGGACTGTCGCGCTGGAGCCCTGTTGCGTGCCACTTTTTGACTCGGCTTGCGGCTCTGTTTCTTCTGTGTGTGTTTCTACTCTTCCCCATCCCTTCCCACGTGTGGTTTCGTGTTTTGTTTGTGCCGGCGTCTTTTTCCGCCCTCTGTAGTGCCTTTGCGGTGTCCTCTAACAGCCGAGCTCTTTGTGGTGGCACTGCTCGTGTGCGCCCTTTCGTTCCATACGCTTGGCCTGGCGCTTCCTTTATTCTCTTACTTCTTCGTGGTTTCTTCACGGCTCGCTAGCCGTACCATGTTTCGTGTTTTTTGTCGTCTTTTTTATCTGTGACTTGGTACGTCTGTTACTACTTCGTTTGTCTGTTGCTCGGCTTCGTTGGGTGCCTCGCCTTTTTCTTGCGCATTCTTGGTCGTGTGTGGCGGTGTCCGCTGAGCCGTAGGTACCGTGTTCGGGGTTGGCCTCGTCTTAGGGTCGCTTTCGCTTGAGCCCGGCTGTGGTAGGTGCCCTTGTTGGTGTGTATGCCGCAGTTCGCCCCTGTCCACTTCTCGTGTTGCCTTTGCGACCCTCGCGGCCGTTTGCGTTTAATGACTTTCTTGACGGGTCTCTCTTTTCGGCTTGGTGTCGTGTTGAGGCCCGTAGTTTGGGCGTCGCTGCGTTGGTCGCTCTCGGCCCTGCCCCCGCCTGTGTGCCCCGGTTTTTTCTTACCCCTCTGGACGTGTTTCTGTGTGCCCCTGGGTCTGTCTCGTTGCTGTTCTTGCTGTTCTTGTGCCTTGTTACCTACGTCTTTCTGTCAGCCGCTTTTGTTCTTTTGTCTCGTTTTTCTCGTCTCCCATGTTTTTCACGTTGTGGTGCGGTGGCCGTTGGGTTTTGTCGGTTTTCGGCTCTTTGCGTCGTCTTCTCACTCTTTTGTGTTTCTACACATTTCTACTCTTGCGGGTACTTTTTTATGGTTACCTTCTTCTGCTGCCTTTTTGTTGGTGGGGGTGTTTTCTCCTCGTGCTTACTTCTTGCCTGTTGCGTGTGCGTCGGTTTGGTGGTGTTCGTTTGTTTTTTCTGTTTCGTGGTGCCGTGCCTTGGGTCCGCCGTTACGTCTGACACGCTTTCCTCACGCCTCTTGGGGATGTTCGTTCGCTTTTCTGTGTGGTGGGTCTGTTTCTTTTTCGCTGGTGTGCCGGGGCTGTCACCGGCGGTTTTGGTCCTCTTCGGCCTGCCGTCTCCGCTCTTTTACCCCTCGTACGTTTCTTGCCTTTAGAGCCGCCACCGTCTTCTTCGTTGGTTTTGTTGGCCGTGTTGGCCGTTGCTCTCCGTACTGTTGCCCGTGCCCGCTCTGCCCCCCCCCCCGCGTGTGGGTTGTTTTTGCAGGACACCCTGGGTGTGGTCCCTTGGGCCTGGCGCTACTCTCCTCTGCCTCCATTTCTGATCCTTGTCCTCTTGTTCTCTTTTTTTTGCCTTTGTCTTGTGGTTTCCTGTACTTGTCTCTTGTGTGATGGTGCCGTCTTTCTCTTACTTGGCTTGGACGGATTTGTGTACCCCTCTTTCAGTGTTCGTTTTTGTTTCTACAACTGTTTGCCGTGTGTGGTCCTTTTTTCCCGGTTGCGTGTTTTCCGTTTCGTGTGGTTTGCTCTCCCTGTTGTCATCCTTTCCGTTCTCACTCCTTCCTGCGCTTCTTTCCCTTGACTCCCTTCGGCGCGCGCTGTCTGTCGTTCTCGATTTTGGACTTGGGCGTTATGTTTTCCGTCCGTTGCCCCTTGACCCCTTGTACCTGGTCGTCCTTCTACTGTGTGTTTTGTCCGTATTCTGTTTTTCTTGTGTACTTTCCTGGCCTGCGGGGCTGGTTACGTTGTCGTTGAACTACTTGCTTCTTTTTTCTTTCTGGCTTTTTTATTTCGTTTTTGGCTGTTTATACTGCGCTCCCTTTTCGTACCGAGCGTTCATCGGCTTTTTTTATTGTTTTCTGTTCTTAACTTTCGGCTCGTTCGTCGTTGCCACTCCGTCTCCGGGAACTTTGGACGTACCGGTGGTGTACTGGCCACCCTTTTTGCTTTGATGGCTCTGTTCCTTGCTCCCTGGTTCTGCGCGTGTGAACGTTGCTGGGCGCGGTCCGTGTCGCGCTTGGTCTGGTTTTTTTCTGTTGGTGCGGGTTTGGTCCTGGTCTTGCTTCCCGGTCGGTCTACGTCCCTACCCTTGCGGGCTTTAACTGTTTTTGTTCCCCACTTTGTGGCTTTACTTCTCTTCTTTTTTCGTTTTTGATTGCTCATTGTTTGCCGCGGTGCGCTGTGAGCTTCCTCCGTTTACCGGCGTTCGGTCTCTCATTTTTTACCTTGTTTTTTGTTCTTCTCTTTGTGCTCTTGCCGGGTGTTCGGTCCCGTCCCTTCGTTATTTGCCAGCTGCCCCCTTTGCGGGACGCCGTCTTCCGCGGTCTGCGTGGGGCTCTTACGTTTTCCCGTGCCGTTTCTTTGTACCTCTTCGTTTGTCCTCTTGCTTGTCCTTTGACCTGTCCTTTGTTTGCTGTTTTACCTCGGTTCTATTCTTTCTGTTTCGTTCTCCTTTCTGTTTTTTTGATGCTCTTTCTTTTTCGTGTCTGCCCGCTTTCATTCTTGTTTCTTCTTCCCTTTTGATCTTAGGCCTCCCGTGTCGGGTGGGGTGTTGCCTTTCTGTCGCCGGGGACGGGTGGTGCGCGTCGCCCTTCTGTTTTTCCTCACTCGTCCTACTGGGTTTGATTGTTTTTGCTTTGTGGTTTACGTCTTGACTCGACCCTTCACTTCTGTTCTACTGCTGTTGTTTCTATCGCTGTTCCCAGTTATGCCCGCTCTTAGCTCGGATGTGTTTGCTCTGGTGTTTTTTGTCTGCCGTTCTTTTGTGTTTTTTTCCGTGGTTCCTGTCGCTCCTTTCGCCGCGTGTGCCCGTTGTTGCCGTCCTGTCCATTGTTTTGGTCGCCTTTGCCCTGGTTCCTCTTTCGGTTTTGCCCTAGGTGCTTGTGCTGTTTTGACGTTTCGCCCGACCCTCCCTCTCTGTTGCTTGTTACGGTAGGTTTGACCGTGTGCCTTGTGTTTTCTCCATCCTTTTTTTCCTAGTTTGATTCGTTTGGTCTTCTGCCTCCCGTGTTTGTACGTCGCGGTTTTTCTGGTCCTCTTGGGTTTCGCCGTATCTGCCTTGGCCTGTTGCTTGTTTTTTTCTTCCTTGCTTCTTGGGTGTTGTTCCGTTGTTTTACTCGCGTTTCTGTTCTTTTGTGCTTTTCCCTTGGTCCTTTGCCGTCGTCTTCTGGCTTGCTTCTTGTCGTCTCTTTGTTGCTCTTCCGTCTCGTCTTCTTGTTCCCTCTGGTGGTTGTTGCGGGGGGGGGGTATGTTTGTCCCGCCGTGTCCTGGTTTTGAGGTGCGTGCGCTTGCTTCGCGGCTTCTCTTTCCTTTCTTCTGACGTTCTTACTTCTCCTTTCGGGTCGCGCTGCCTTGGGTTCTCTGTTCGCCTTCGCTCCTTCTTTCTGTCTGTTTTGCGTCTTTGGCGTTGGTTTTTTCTTCACGTTCTTTTCCAGTCGTCTTCCTGGGTTCGCCCTGATGTGGCGTGCGTACCTTGCCCCTTTGTCTCTTTTTTTTTGGTGTCTTCCGTTGTCTGGACTTTGTGTGTTTGGTTGGTTGTCTGTCGTTATCTGTGGTACTGCTTCTGCGGGGTCGTGTTTGTGTGTGCCGCGTCCTTGTACGTACGTTTACTTATTGTTCTCTTTCTTCTGGTTCCCCCTCTTCTGTTTTCGGTGTTTTTGCCGGTTGTACTTTCCATTTTTCGTGTGCCTTCTTGGCTTGGTCTGTCTTTTGCTGCTTTTTCTTTTTGTCTGTTGCCTCGTTATTACTTCTTCCGCCCTGGTTTGTGCATCTTCGGCTCCTCCCCGCGGGGGTGGTCTGAGTGTGTTTCTCTCTTTGCTTTTTGTTGGCCTATGTTTTTTGGTTCGGGACGGTTTGTTCTTCCCTCTTGCCGCTTTCTTACTGTTCCGGCCGTGTTGAGAGGGGGTGGTCGGGCCCCGTCTCTGTGATGGTTCTGGGGTCCTGTTCGGTCCCGGGCTTGTCGTTGCGTCGTTGGATCTGTTTCGTTGTTCATTCGTTTTTCTTGCTTGCCCTTCTTCTTTGCTTTGGTGGGCCACCTCTGTGTTTTCCTTCTGCTCTTTGGGCACGTGTCTCCAGCTCGTCCCAGTTCGCTGACGTTTTTCTGTGATGGCTTCTACCTCGGTCGTCTCGTCGTTGCCTGTTTCCCGTGTTCGTCGGGTTTCCTCTCCCTCGCGCTACGGCGCCGTTACTTGCTGTGCCTACTTCATCTCGCTGTGGTTGGTTCTTTGTGAACACTGTCGTACTTTTCCTAGGTGTGTTCCGGCGGTGTATCCTTCTCTTCTCTACTACTTGTTTTTTTCTGGCCCTCTGTTCGGTTGTGCCGTTGTTTCGTGCCCTCGTTCTGCGTGCGTCGCGTGCCTTTGGTCCCGCGTCTTTTCTTCCGCATCCCGCGTGCGTTCCGTTCTCTATTTCTCGGCTCTTCGTTTCGGTGTGGAGTCTCCCCCTTGCTTCTAGTTCGGTTTTTACTTTCCATTGTCTCCTCTGCCCGTTCTTCTCTTGTTACTCTGTTCTTTTCCGCGTTGCCTGATCGTGTCCCCCCTTTGTCGTTGCCCCTTTGTTGTTTTGTTTCTAAGTGTACGGTGACTGGGCGCGGGTTCTGTTTTTTGACCGTTGCCGTGGCGTCGTTGGTGGGTTTTTTGTCCTGTTTGTGTGTGGGGTTTTTCTCTTCTTTCGCGTCCTTTGGACTGCCGACTTTGGTTACCTTTTTGTTGCTGTTTAGTCTTACCGTGCGTCTGTTTTCGACCTGCCCGTGGCCCGTGTTCTTGTGTGTTCTTGTCTTCTCTTGACTTGCTTTTCGGCCCCGGGGGGTGCCTTTGCTCTTGCTCCTTTTTTCTACCTTGGTGTTTCTCCTGTGCTCCTCGATCTCTCTGTAGCTTGGTCGTCGTTTTTCTTGCGTGACGTCACGGTTTTGCCCTCGTTGCCGCGTTTCGCTTCCCCTCTTCTTCACCCTCCGATTCATCTTTCTTGGTGTCACCTGCTTAACGTCGGGTCTGCGTCCTGCGTGGTGGTTCTGTGTCTTCCAGTTCTTGTCCTGGGCGGCTGTCGTCCTTTGGCCGGTGCTGCGCTGTGCTGAGGGGCTTTTGTTTTCGGTGTTGCCGTTCACGGTCCGGTTTGCGTCGTACGCTTGGTGACGGCGCGAGTGTGTCTGTTCCGGCTGGTTCCTGTGCTGTTGTTTTGTGTTTTTTTTTTCTTAGACTCTTGTTTTTTTGCTGAGGTTCTGGTGTTTCGTGTCCCCCCGCGTGTTCCTCTGTGACCTACCGGCCGGTTCTCTTCTGTGTATTTTTGTTCTGGCTCTGTGGCTTTTGTTACCCCCGTTTTGGTGTGTGCTCCGCTGGCTTGCGCCCGTTTCGTGACGTCGCGTTTGCCGCTTTTCCGTGCTGTCCGTGTCCTGCTGGTTCCGCTTGTGTCTGTCTTCTAGGCGTTTGGCCTCCTGTGCTGTTGTGTGTGCCGGTGCTGTCTGGTTGGTCGTCTGCTTCGTTTACTGTTGTCCTCGTTTTTCTGTGGTGTTTCCTCTCGTTTGCACTGTGGCCGTTCGCCCGTCTTGCTTCTTGTGCGTTAGGTATGCGCGCACGTGGCCTACTGTTGTTTGGTTACTTACTCTGCCTCGGCCTACTGGTTTTGCTTGTCTAGTTGGTGCTGGGCCCTCGGGGGTTCTTGTCTCCTTTACTTTGTTGCTTGCGTGTTTCCCTTTGGTTTGGCGTTGGACTCCTCTGTTTTTTCGTCTCCCCTTTTGTCGTTTCTTCCTTCCCTTTCCGGTATTCTTGGCTCTTCTTCTCTCGCGTCTTTTCCTTTTTACCTTCTGCGTTTCCCCTTTTGCTTCTGTTAGTGCTTTTAACCACGCGTCTCTGTTACCTCTCCCTTGTGTCGTTTGGTTTTTTTTTTGGGCTGGTCCTTGCCCGAGGCTGGGTCGTCGCTTGGGTCCCTGACGGTACCTGGCCGCCTACTTGTTGTGCTTTCTGTTCTCTCTTATGGTCGTTTTTGTCTTGGATTTGTCTGGCTGATTGGGTGCACCGCATATGTCTTGTCTGCCGGGCGTTTTTTTGCCGAGGGGGTTTGGGCTGTTGACCGTTTTACGTTTGTATTTTTTTTGTCTTGGTCTGGTTTATTCTGGGTCCGTTTTGCGTGTTCCCCGTGTACTCTTTTTCTGGTTTTGTCTCTGCTTTGCGTTTCTTTTTGTCGCTGTGTCGGCGGGTGATGCTGTCGGTTCCTGTTGTTGCCCTGTTCCGCTATGTGGCTGCTTGTTGTGCGCATTTCGTCTGTGCGATGTCTTTTGTCGTTCGTGCTTCTTAGTGTGTCCTGGTGCTTGCAGTGCTGTCTTTTTCCGCGATGGTCCTGTTGTGTGTTCCCTTTGTGGGTGTATTCGTTACGTCTTTTGTGTGGTTCCTCCCATCTCCTTCTCTGCTGGCTTTCTTCTGGTGGTTGCGCGTCTTCCTGCCCTGTCGCTCGTTCTTTGATCTCGCGCCCCGACTGGCTCCTTTTGTTCCTTTTTTCTTCTGGTTTGACGGCAACCTGTGTGTCGACCTTGCAGGTGCTCTGTTGCCGGTGCGTGGTTGTCTCTCTTGTTGCTCTTTTTCTTTTGTGTCCCGTTGCTTGCGCCTTCCCCCTTCTGGTTTCTCCCATCGTGTTATCTTTGTTTGTTGTTGTTTTGGTTAACTTGCCTGTTTTTTTCCTTTCGCGTAGCTCGGTTTATGTGTGACTGACCTTTGCTCTAGCTTTGTCCTCCCGGTTGCGACCTTGTTGGGTTATTCCTCTAGGTTTCCTTTTGCTGGGTTCACCTCTGACCGGTGTTTTAATTTGCCCTTGCCTTTTGTCGCTTGCTGCTTTACCTGTTCCTCTCCTTGTGTTGTTTGCTTATTCCGGGGGGACGCCGTGACTTCGCCTGAGTGTCTGTTCCGAGTCGGTGCCAGCTTACGGGCCTTTTTCCCCCCTTCTCGGTGTAAACCTGGATGCGCTTGTGTGGGGCGCCTTCTCCGTGTGGTCGTCGTTTTTTGCGTTTCCATCCCTGCGTTGTGTGTCTCGCTCTCGTTTCTGCTGTTCCGTTCTGCGTGTTGTCTTTTCTTCGCGCTCTGTTCGGGAGTCCCGGTCGCTGGTTGCTCTCCCGCCGCCGGGTATTTGCTGGCCTCTAACTTCGCTTGTTTTTCGTAGTGTCGTTGTCTCGGTTAGGCTTTCCTTGCGCCGCTGTGTTTCTGTTGTGCGGTCCCCCCTACCTTGTCTGCGTGTGTCGACCGTCTTGGTTTCGTTTTGATTATTGACCCTTTCTGCTGGGTTCCTATGCCTTTCTGTTTCCCATTGCCCTGACAGTTGCCTTGTTTTGTTTTTCTCTTGCCGTGTCGGCGCTGCTGGTGTTTCGTGCGTTGGCTCCTTCGGCGCGTGTTTCGCGGTTTCGTTGTTTGTGGTCTCTTTTCCTGGGATTGTTCTGTCTTCCCGTGTGGGTGGCGGCCTCGCCTAACGGTGCCGTTTGCCGTGTTTGTTGGTCGGAGTCCGACTTTCGTCTTCGGCTTGGGTACTGTCGCTGGGTGGTTCTGTTATTTTCGTTTTGTCTCCCACGTGTTGCCCGCTTACTGCCGTCTGTTTTACGGTACTGTCTCCCCATGGGGTGGCCTGTCTGGTGTCTCGCCCGCGGGCGACGGTGTGCGGGCGCGCTGTGCCTTGTCGCCTCCCCCACTCATCCCCTTTCTTTTCCGTGTACCTGTTCCTTGGTTTTTGTCCGGGTTCTTGTCGTTGGTGATCTCCTTGGTTTGCGTACTTCGGGTCCCCTTGACTTTCCCCGTTGGCGTTCCATGCGGTTCGTTTCTTGCCCGCTTGTGTGTTCTTGTTGTCGTACTTTCTCCTTTTCTTTTGTCAGCTCTGCGGGGTGCGCGCCCCCGTTGCCTCTTTGTCTCTGCCCCGTGCGTCGGACCCCCTCGTGGTCGCGGCTTTGTTCTCGGTTCCTCTCTCCTGCTGCTCGGCTAACGTGCTTCTACTGTCCTGTCTCTTGCTTCACTCGCTTGGTCTTTCTTTCCGACTTGACCTGTCTGTCTCCGACTGGTGTTTTGCTGGTTTTCCTTCGGGTCTGACCGGCTTACTTTGCGTTTTGGCGGTGTGGCGTGTTTTACGTTCCGCTTTTTCTTGGCCGCTTTTGCTTGGGAGCGTTGTTTTTGCGCTGGTGGCGTCGATTCGGCGTTAGAGTCGCGGTGGCTTGCCCTGCGGGTGTCTGTTTCCGTCCTCGGTTCCTTCTTTTTGTGTTGTTGCTTTCATGCCCTGCTCGCGTGTCCCATGTCGTTGCTTTGTTCGTCTGTGCTATTCTCGCTTCTTTTTGCGGTTGTCGGTTTCCTCTTCTACTCTGTTCCTCCCGGTAACTGTGGGTTGCGTGTCCTTCTTATTTCGTCTTTACTTGTTGTTCTGGTTGCCCGTCTTCGCCGAGTTTCTGCTCGCCCGTGTTTATTTCCTCCGTTGTTTGTGCTGTTGCTATGTGTCGTGTGAACCTGCTTCTGCCACTGAGCTTGTTGCCGTTGTTCGCCCGTTTGTGGCGCCTGGTCCCTGGGCGTTCTCGTTCGTCTATGTGCGTGCTGTTTTTTTGCTTTGTCCCTTCTGTTTTTTTCCCTCTTTTGCCTTTTTTCTTCCTTTGTACGGTTGGGGTTTGTGTGTTGTGTTTTGCTGTTTTCGTTTTCGTTCGCGTATGTTCTTTGCTCTCTGGTCTCCTTGGCTTCCTTGCTTTTGACTGTCCGGTGTTGGCTCTGTTCGGATCGTCTTTTATTGCCCCCCTAGTCCCCCCTGCGTCTCCGACGGCTTGCCAACCCTTACGTTGGCCTGCCTGCGTGAGTGTGTGTTGCTTTCTTACCTTTGTGTCCTGCCTTCCGTCTTTGTCTTGGGTGCCTTCCCGTTCTACGGTCTGCTTTGTTTCCTCTCTCCTGTCTTATTTCTTCTACTTGTCCGTGTTTCTCCCCTCCCTCGCTTCTCCTTCTATTTCGTCTTGACGTGTGCTGGTGCTTACCGTCCCCTTTCTCTTCGATTCTGTTCCCCGTTGATCTCCTTTTGTTGCGTTTCGTCTGTGCGTGCGAGCGTGCTGTTTCTTCGCCCTTGGGGTTGGGGTTGTCTTCTTTGCTCCGTCGTGTTCTTTGTCCCAGCTTTTCTTTGTTCCATACTGGTTTACTTCCCCCTTTTTGTGTTCCTCCCTCCCTTCTTTTGTCTCTGCTCTCACTTTGGCCTGTCGTTGTTCGTTTTTTATATCGTGTTTTTTCTGTTTCGGTTCCTGTCTTGTCGTGGTCTATGATGCTTGGTTGGCTGCCCCTTGTTTTCCGGTCCTTCTTTGTGTCATAGCCCTGCTTTCTTTCTGTTTTTATACTTCCTGTGCGCGCGGTTTGCGCCCGTCTGCGTGCGCTGCGCAGCGCTTTCCTGCTAGACCGGACGACGTTCGCTATTCTTGTTGTCTTGTGGTGGGGTGTGACCGCCTGACATGTTGACTTT
Source organism: Atrina japonica (assembly GCA_030159075.1). Lineage (NCBI taxonomy): Eukaryota > Metazoa > Mollusca > Bivalvia > Pterioida > Pinnidae > Atrina > Atrina japonica. The sequence continues at coordinate 372,543 of BROG01000655.1, forward strand.
CTCTTTTTTACTCTCTGTGTACCGCCTTCGTTACCTCTTCGTTTTGCCGTCTTTCTCGTTTCCGCTGGCCTCATGTTTGTGCCATCTTGACTTGTACCTTGTTTACGTATCGTCCTCCCCCACCCTCTTTGCCCCTTTCTCTTCCCCTCTCTCCCGTATTTCTGGGCGTGTCCAGCCCGTTCATGGGTGCCTGTCCTCTTCCTTTTCCACCTCCTACTTGCCCGTGGTGGCGTCGGCCGTAGGAGGCGAGCTCGTTTTGTCCGTCCTTAGGGATCTTCGTGCTGTGTTGTCTATGTTGTGTTGCCTGTTGGTTGTGCTGCTTGTTTTGTTTTTCTTTCTTGGGTGTTCGGTGTACTCGGCTTGAGCCCTGTGGTTTCCCACCTGTTTTTTTGGTCGGCTGATTCCTCCGCGTCAACGTTCTCTTGACTGTCCCCCCCCGTGTCCGTGCGCTTGCTCTTTCCGACTTTGGTTCCCTGCTTTTGCTTCGCGTGGTTTCCTACGCCCTTTTGGTGTGAGTTTTTTGCTTGGCGCCCCTGTCCTCTGGTCCGTCTGTCTTGCCCGGGCCGTGTTTCGGTTTTTCCCCCCACCTCGGCCTCGGCCTCTTCCCCTCGTTTTGTTTTTCTTGCTGCCTCTGTCTTCTGTGTGTGTTCGGACCTGCTTGCTTCCCCCTTTGTTTTCTGTCCTCCCGCCTGTGGTGTGTTGTTTGTTTGCGTGGTGTTGATCTCGGTGGGCTGGGCTTGGTCCTTTTGCTTGTCGGTCTCTCTGTCTGCCGCCCCTTCGCCTCCCGTTCTGGATTTTGTCTGTGTCCCTCTGTCCCTTATTTAGGTGTTGACTCCCCCTGGGCGGGTGTCCTTTCTTTGGGCCTGCTCTTCGGCTGGCGAGGCACCTTCTCTCCTCGCGTCTTGTTTCTTTTACTCTCGGTTTTCTCGGCGGGCGTGTTTGTTCGTCCCTTTCCTCGCTTTTCTTGTGTACCTCTTATTTGGTTTGTGCCGCCTTCTGTTGCTCCTTGCTACCCTGTACTCATCTTCTCCTTTTGTGGTTTTGCTTGTTGGGCTGTGTGTGCGTTCCCGTGTTGTGCGTTTCTTGTGTGTGGGGCTGGTCTGTTCGGGAGTGCTGGCACCCTTGTTTGTTTAGACTTTGGCCGTTCACCTGTCTCGTGAGCCTTTTGTTGTCATCTTGTCCCTTGAGGGTTTTTGGGTCGCTTTACCCTTGCTCTCTTTATTGCTCTACTTCTCTTGTTGTTCTTTCTGCCTCTTTGCTGTTGTTGTTTCCCGTCCTGTCTTTCTTCTGTCTGTGTTTCCTCTGTTGCCCCGGTGGTTGGTCGGGTCGCGTGCCGTCCTCTGGGTTCGTGTTTGCTACTCTTGTTCTGCCCTCTTCTACGTCATGCTTTTGTTCCGTGAGTTTCGTTTCTTACGCTTCCTTTGGGCATTGCAGTCCCTGTTCCGCCTTTCTTACTTTTGTGCGCTTTTTACCTTTCTTGTGGCCGTGGCGCGGTCTTTGTCGGGTGTGCCGGCTCTTTCAGCGTCGTTGTGTTCCTGGTTGGTTTATCTGCTTTTCTCCCCCTTGGCTGCTGACTTAGGTGTTCTTTTTCTTCGTGTTTTTGCCCACCTTTCTTGTTGTCGTCTGTGTGTGATTGGGGTTTGGTTCGTGACGGTGTGGTACTCCTCCGTTTCTTCGGGCGCGCGGGTCTGGTGTGCGCGCTGGTTTGTAACTGCTTGTTGCTCGTTCCTGCTGTGTTCGTCTGCTGTGTGGTCGTCTTGTGTGGGTGTGGCGCGCGGCTTTTGGTTCTCGTGTCTCTTGGTTGTCCCCTTGTATGTCTCGGCTTACTGGCGGTGCGTGTCCCTTCGCGGTCTCTGAGTTCGTCTTCTGTTAACCGTGGCTGGGTACTCTTGTTGCGGTTTGTTCCTCCTTTGGGTTCTTCAGCTTGCTGGTTTCTGTTCTCTTTTTACCTGTTCTTCTGGTTTACCTCGGCTTCTGCGTGTTCGGCTGCGAGTGGGTTTGTGTTTGTGCAACTTTCTTTCTTGCGGTGTGCCCTGTTGCTCCAGTGCGATGTGTGGCCCGTGCCTGGTCGTGCGGGGTACTGTTTGTATCTTGTCCTTTGGGGCTCCCGTGTCTTGGTGCGGGTCTTTTTTGTCTTCTTCGTTTCCTTTTTGTTTTGCTCGTGTTGCTTGTGCCTTGTCGGTTGTCTGTCTCGGTGCGTATGCGCGGTTTTTTGAACTTTGCCCCGCGGTGCGTGCGCCGGGCTTTTGCTTTTACCCTTGGGTGTGGATGGGTCTTCGGTGGCGCGTGCTACGTGGTCGGCGTCCCGTCTGTTGGTGTGTGGCCCGTGGCCCCCGGCTGCGTTTGGCGGGTGTTTGGCGTGGAACTTCTTGGTTCGTGCTGGTGCCTGGGTGTCTTGTTCTTCTGTTTTTCCGTCCCCGGTTTGTTCGCTTGGTCGCCTTGTCCTGTTCCTCGTGATTCCCTGTTTACTACTGCTTTTTCCCGCGTCGCGTGCTGCGGCCTGCGGCGACTGGTTTCCTTCTTGTCGTCGTCTCGTCGGCCTTGTCTTTTTTCTCGTCTACTCTTCGCGGCCGTCTGTGTCCAGTGTCAGTTGGTTGGGTTGTCCTTTCGCCCCCTTTACTTTTTCCTTGTCCTTCCCCCTTATCCTTGTCTGATCTTTCTGTTTACTGTGTTCTGCTTATTTCGTGCTCGTACTTATCCCTGTCCTTCCTGTGGTTTGCGCTCCTGTTTGACTCCGCCTTGTTTTGTTGTTACCTGTGTACTTGCAGCTGTTCTCTTATCTTTACACGGGATGACCCCTTCTTTGCTCTTGGTTTTTGTTTGTTTTGGTTTCGGTTTTCTTGGCTTCCCTTGTTTTTCTTTGGTCTTCTGTCTTGTGGTCCTTGTTTCGCGCGGTATTTCGTTGTCCGGCGCTTCCTTCTTGTCTCGTCTTGGTTCCGCGCTGAGTATTAGTATCAGGGTGTGCCCGGTGTGCGTCTAATGTGTTTTCGTTCTCGGCTCTGAGTCCTGCAGCTGCCGCGTTGTCTGCTTTTCTGTCCCTTTACCTTTCCATTGTTCCGCGCTCTGTCACTTTCTTCTCTGTTGTGGTTCTTCGCCTTCTCTTGCCCTGCTTTGGTCTTTGTGGTATTCTTGTGTGTTGTGCCTTTCTTTGCTCCTTTTTCCGTGGCCTGGTTTGCAAGGGTTCAGTGTGTCGGCCTCGTGTTGTTGACGTGGTATCGTTTAGCCTGACCGCGCCTCGCCGTCTGTCGCGTCCTCGTTCAGTTGCCCTTGTCGTGCTCTGCTATTACTGGTGCCGGTCGTTGGCTTGTGTGCTGTTTGCGGGTTGGTGGTGGGTGGCTGGTGCCCTTGGTGTGTGTTCTTCCCTTGGTAGTTGGGGCTGATGGTCCTTCAAGTCCGTCCTTTGCGTCTGTCTGCCTTCCGTTTTCACTTTTCCTCTCGTTTCGTGGCTGGTTGTCGTCCCTCCGGCGCGTGGTTTCTGGTCCTGTTATTTCTTGTAGACCTGTCTTCACTCCCCCCTGACCCTTTGGCCCCTTTGCCCACCGTTTCTCGGCGTGGGTGCACCTGCGGGTTTTTTGTTCGGTTCTCGTGCTCGCTTCTCTTTGCGGTCCTGCTCCTGTCCTTCTTGTGTTCCCCTGAGTTGCCTTGTCCTTTGGATTCGGGTTCTTGGTCACGATTCCTTTGAGTTATGGGTCTATTTGGCACCGTTTTTTCTCGCTTTCTGGCTACCGTCGGTCTTTTCACGGTTGTGCCCTGTTGTCCGCTGGTGGGGGGGTTTGCTTGTTGCGTCCGCTTCCCCTAGGACGGTTCGCGTTAGGGGTTCGTTGCTTTCTCTACCTCCGTTCGTGGCTTACCGCTCTTGGTTGGTACCTGCTTTGTGTTTGATCTCTTTTCTTCGTTCTTTCTGTGACCCTGGTTGCTCTTGTTCGTGTCCGTTTTTATTTTTTGCTTGCGATGCTTTGTTCCGCCCCTTCTGGTTCTTTGTGCCCGGTTCTTTTGTGTACTCCGTGATCCCTAGCTGTCGCGGGGTGTATGCGCGTGTTTCTTGCTTTTCTCCTTTACATTTTGTTTTGCGGTGGTCTAGTCCCCCCCATTTGTGTCTTTTTGCATTTTCGTTCTTTGTCCTTTGCGTTGGTCGTTTTCTACCCTTCTTTTCTAGTGTTGCCCCCCCGTCGCGGGGACTTTTTCGTCTTGAGAACCCTGTTGTGTTCTTGTTGCTCGTGGTATTTTGTTCCGTGTTTCGTTTTTTGTATATGCTTGTATTTGGTTTTTTTTTTTCCTGGTCTCCGCTTGCTGGTCTTCTTTTTGTGTTCGGCTTCCGTTTTCCGTACGTGTACCTTCGATTTTGTCCCTGTGTTTGGGAACGGACGTGGCTCTTCAGTACCGTTCCTCCTTGTCCCCCGCTGTTGTTGCTGTCTTTCGCCTTGTCCGCGCGTTGGTTCTTTTCCTTTTCGTTGGTTTCGTCGGCGTGGCAGTCTTCTTCCGTTGTTCTTTTGTTTAGTTTCCTCTTTGTCCCGACTGGTGTCGTTTTCATTCTCTGCTGTCACCCTTCTCTGCTTCTTCTCGCTCTTCTTTCCTCTTTTTGGTGCTGCTCCCTTGTTTTGTCCCTGGTCTGGGGTCCCTGGTTCTACTTTACTCTGTTGTTTTCTCCCTTCCTTTTGGTTGTGGCTAGCGTTACTCTCGTTCCTGCTGTTGTTCCTATTGGGCTTTATCCCCTTCTTTATTGCTGTCTGTTGGGTTGGCTGCTCTTCGGCGTGGCCCTGTTGTTGGTGTCTCACCTGTTTGCGTCGCGCTTCTTTTCTGTTTGTTAGACGACTTGTGCTTGGCTCGTGGTCTGTGCCTGCCCTGGCCTTCTCGGCTTGACGGTTACATTTATCTTTGTTTAATGCTTTACTGTCGCGTCGCCCAAACCGTTTTTCTTTTCTTCATTGACTGCCGTGGCCCCTTTGTTTTTTTCGTGGTTTACTTTTTACCTCCCTTTAGGTGTGTGATAGGCACCCGGTGTCATGTTACTTTGGTTTTTGGTTTACGGCGGTTTCGTTGCTCGTGCTCCTCGTTCCCCCTGGTTTGTACCTTCTCCTTGTGTTTCGTTATCTGTATGCACTCCCCCCCCCCTCTCGTGGCCGTCCCTTGGTTTCGGTTGCGTCAGTTGTGTACTTCTTGTGTTCGTCCTGTTCCGCGGCCGCAGTGGCCGCTTCGGCGGATACGACCCCTTGTTGTCGGTTTGCTTTCCTTGTCCCTGTCCGTGCCTCTCTCAGTTGCCTTGCACACTCCGTCCCCTCGGTCCGCGGTCGCTTGTTTTTTCTTCGTTTCTTTGTTTTCTTCGGCCCTCGACTGCTCTTCTGATTGATCTTACGCCTGTCTTGCTACGTTATGCTTCGTTCCTATGTCGTTTCGTTGTTGCTACCTTTGCTTCTGCGGTCTGTGTACTCGTCCTTTTTGCTTTTCGCGTTTTTGGCTTCTTGTCTGGGGGTGTCGCCGTTCCTGCCTGTTTGATTTTTCCTCCTTGTTTGTTTTCGTTCTCCTACTTGTTCCTACTCCGCTTTGTTTTGTTTCCTCCTTTCTTGCCTTTGACGGTTCTTTCGCGCCCTTACTGTTTTTTTCTGGTTTGGTTACCTTGGGTGTCGCGTGGGGGTGGGCGTCTCCCGCATACGTTCCTTGGTCTTTGCCTACTGCTTTCGTCGGATGTGGTCTTGTCACATTTTGGCTTTTTATTCATTTCCGTTCTTGCTGTTTCTTGCGTGTCTGATGGTTGGTCCTGCCGTGTGTCTTGGTGCTCCTCATCTGTCGTTTGGTGTGTGGGCGTGCCGACGTGCCTCTGTTTCTGTGGTTCTGCCCCCCCCCCACCCTCCCTTTGGCCTCTCTATTGGCCCTCCTGTGGTGGTGCGTGGTTGGTCTTTGTTTCCTTTTGTTCGCTTTTTATTGTGTCTTGTGCGGCCTTCTTTGCCGCGCGTCCCCCCGTGGTCTGCATTTCTGTGTCGGTTTTTTGCCTCCTATTTCCCTTTGTATTGGTGACGCCCTACGGCCTTCGCGCGTGTGCGCGTGCAGTGTTAGGTTGGTTGATGGCGCCTTCGGTCCTACTGGCGTGTTTGACGGGGTTGCGTTTTTACTTCTGATTGTCTTCTGTTTCTCGCCACTTTGTTGCTGGGCCTCTTCGGTCCGTTGTCAGGGTTTTACTCTCCTTTTTTTTTTTCCTCCCCCCTGTTCGCCGTTGTCTTGGGGTTTTTCGCTTTTGGCTCACTCGTGTTTTTTTTTGATGCGTCTCCTCTTTGGTGCGGGCTGTCGGTGCTTTTTCTTCCTTGCTCTTGCGTGGTGTTGAACGTCTTTCTGCACGGCCTCTGGGTTTCACTCGGCTTGGTCTGACCGTTTGTTTGTTTTCTTCGTGTTGTCGCTCTCTTTCTGCGCGTCTTTGTCCCTCTTTCCTTTTTGCCCGTTTTCCTTTCGGCTTGGTGGCGCTCTGTTGCGTGTGTTTCGTTGTCTCTCGTTGGGGGTTGTATGGCCGGTCCGTTTTTTGGACTTCCCCTGTCTGGTGCGGGGTTGTATGTTCGTTTGTCCGCCTTAACCTTGGCTCCTGAGGCGGTTTACCTTTTTACTGCCGTGTCCGGTCTGCTCCTCGTTGTGTTCTCCGTTTTATGCCGTTCTTTCGTTGCTTTTCGTGTTAGGGGGTGTCTTGATGCCTGCTGGGTAGTGCCTCGTTTTTCGTTTTTCGTCTTCTTTCAGTTTCAGGTCTTTCATGCTTGGTTCAGACCTTTCTTAGTTTTAGATCGTTGGCTGTGTTCGTGTCCTGTTTCCTGCGAGCCGTTCGGGTTGAGCCCCTGGGGTGTCCTCGTCTTTCGGTGTTTTCACTTGTTCTTATTGTTGTCTGTTTCTTTACTCGGCGCCTGCGTTTGTTGTCGGCGGACACTTTTGTGGTGGGTCGTGCGAGGTGGGGTTCCCGTTTGCTTTTGGGTCCTCCCTTCTAACGTCGTTGGGATGGGGTCCACTGTTGTTCGTTCTCGATTTTTGGTTGTGTCGTCTGGTGTGTTTTCTGGTATGCCTGTTGTTGTTTTGTCTTGTGCCTGGGGGGTCCCTTTTCCCCTTGGTTTTGTCTTGTCCCTTCCTCTTCGCTTTGTTCTTTCTTCTTTCCTGGCGTCCCCCCCTCTGCTTCTTGCTTGCTCTGTTCTTTGCGTCTTATGCCTCATGTCTCTGCCCGGGTTCGGGGCGTGTCTGTTCGTTGCTTTTCTCGTTTTTGCTTAGCTCCTTCTTTTTTCCCTTTTCTCTCTGGTTGCGTACCTTCCTTCACTGCTGCTCTTGGGGTTGCCGGTTTGGGTTTGTCTCGTTTGCCCTTAACCCTTGTTCCTTCTCCTCTTCGTCCGTTTTGCTTCTTTGTTCCTTTCTGTACCTGTCATCTTTGCTCTCACTTTGTGTGTCCGTTCTTCGTCATAACCCCTTCTCCTTTTTGCTCTTTATACCTTGGTCGTTTTTTCCGTCCTCGCGTGCTGTTTTCCTGCGGGCGGTCGCTGGCGGGGCGTTCTGCGCCGGTCTTGTCCTTGTTGTTTCCTACTCCGCGCTTCTGTTTACTCTATGCCCGTTGTTGTCTCCCTTCCTGTCTTTTGTTGTTCTCGGCTTTGTTGGGGTTCGGGTGACGTGGTCCGTGCGCTTTCTTGTGGGTTTCCTTGTGCTCTTTGGTCGTCATCCGGGTCTGTTCCCTGTTTCCTTGCTGTGGCCGCGTGCCCTCTTTGGGCCTTGTTGCGTCTCGCATTCCGCTTCTTCCCTCCTTTCTCCTGCCTACTAGTCTTCTTGCTGTGGCCGTTGTCCGGGCTGTTCCGTCTCCTTCCGGTGGCGGGCGGGTGTCACTGTTCCAGACCGTGCCAGGGCGCCCATGCCGTCCCGTAAACCACAACCCATCGTATAACATTAACACCGGACCATCAACAACATCACCCACAATCCACCAGCCATCACAAATGCACACCACAAACCTGACAAGCCATCAATGGCAGCAAAACCCAAGAATATAATTAACCATAGTAACCGTATACAAACAAGACCATCGAAATCCAAGAAATACATAATCATACAAAAGATCAGTTAAGATAAGTTTCCCTGACCTAACTACCTCTCTCTCTCTCACACTCGTCACTCACAACCACCTTCTTAACTATCAGACCTCTCTTCTCACCATCTTCCTCTCCTCCTCATCATCTCCCTCTCACACACTCTCTCTCTACTACATCATCTCTCACACTCACTCGACACGACCTCTCTCTCTCTCTCTCTCTCTCTCTCTCTCTCTCTCTCTCTCTCTGTATATAATATCTGTTACGGAGTTAAAACAACATTTATTACCTTTGTTATAAATTGGAATTTTCTCGTCTTTTGTGAATACCTTCCATTGGTCATTTGCAAGTGACTCTTTGCCTGGTTTCATTTCTTTGAAGGAACATTTCTCTGTAATCTGGTCTAACAAACCACTGGAACACTTTATTCCTAAGAAGTTGGCAATATTTTCTACGTTTTCTCTTAAATTCTATAGAAAACAAAATTCGTAAATGATTAATTGGAACGTATTCTACAATTCCCATAGATAAAGACGACAAAAAGTATTTTCTGATATGGTGATCAGCTACATACTTACAATCCAATACATTCAATTTATTGGGTTTTTTGTTCTGATTTACAATTAAAACACTGCGAAATGTATACCTGGAGATTTAAGTATATCACTAGTACTGTATGCATATGTTGACACATAAAGTGTCTGTCCCTCTCCTTTTCTGGCTGACTGACTTGGTCTACAAGGTAGATTAACATTAATGCGTATTAAAGAGAGAATAGTTTAAACAGCGACAGAAAAATGTATAGTTAAAACATTATAGAACCATATCAACATTGATATAAATATCTATGTCTAGACAACTGTCCATTGTAATGACATTTTGTATACAGTAAAACCTGCTATAGAAGCCATCTCTATATAATGATATACCTGTTTATGAAGGCTAGTTTTACAAGTTTCTTGACTGCATATTTCAACTAAATTGAAGCTGTGTATAAGGGCCACCTGCACATATAAGGCCAATATGTTCTGGTCCCTTGGGTGACCCCTATATACAGGTTTCACTGTATCTCATTCAGTTTCAGGGCACAGGTGTTATATTGATTACTAGAAGATTTACCTTTTTCATATCTTCGTATGTCAGATGTAAGATATGACATGTTCTTTTCTTATCATCAAGTACTTCCTCCCATTCTAATACGTAATCAAACCAGTTGCCGTATGGTACTACAATTTGAGGATAAAAAGAAACAAATGGTGAACACAGTTGAATATTTACCTAGGTTCTACACGTCTTTATTATTTCATACCCGGATATATGGTTGCATTGCTTATTTACCATAACTAATTTGAAAAATAATATTGAACTTATCCATATTGCTTTCTTTCGAAAGTAAGACTAGAACGTAAATTATATACGAGATAATTTGGGCAGGACACATAATATATTATAGAAAATAAATTATCATAAAATGCACAAAAACTTACATATTGAATAAAAGTTCAATGTACAGTACATTTGAAGCAATTTAACATTTAAACAAACACTCACGCTACCCGTTGTCCCTTTCTAATTACAGTGGATTATCATTTTTTTTGTCACATTCTGTTTATACAAGGATTAAACGCCGGATACTAATATATTTAGTCATACATTTTCCAAAATTACTTTTGAACAAAATGTTGGGGTTCTTGGAGCTCTAAAACTATAATTACTACAAGATATCACAACACAGAACTATAATTTCGATTTTAGATGAAGCCGCATCATTATTCCGGTAAATGATTTGGGGAATGTTTTCGGAGCTAAATTGTGCCACGATAATGGGATTTTTAAAAATTTAAATAACATAAGGGTATTGATATCAAATTATCAAAAATAAAAATAAGATGTTTAATGGTAAAAACAAATACCTTTCCCTGTATACATAGAGTTTTGCAGGGTATCCGTAAATGTGCCCTTGAAGGTACTCATGGTTTCATTCAGTTTAGTAGACATAACATGCATTGAGACTGCAATGTCTTTAGGATTCCTTGTGATATAAATTATTTTCCCATTCTTCTGTATTTCCTTTGGCAGGTATTTGTATGGCAGATGTTCCTAACAAAACAAGTCAATACGTTAGTTGGAATAAAATCTGGAAAAATGTCACAATTTTCTCAAACTTACGCATGTGCGCATGGTTTGTGAAACATGTTATTCAATTGTTAAAATAAATAATAATAAACACAATTTCAAATCAGTCTTTGATTTATCATATAATTATTAAATCAAACATTTTCTAAGGGAAAACTTAAACCCGAAAGGATATACCCATATTATCTTTAAAACAATACATGTGAGAAATCAACATTTTCTTTGTAGTAAACACTGTTTCCACAATACATAGAACAGTAATGACTAAGTTAATAAAGAATTAGAATAACGTATTTATCTAATAATATTACTTTATTGTATATGATACGATTTCAAAGCTATCTTTCTAACCGGCTATTTACACACATAGACCCCCCCCCCCCCACACACACACACATGACTACATCACTGCAGTGTCTAGAATTTTGTAAAATTATTTACCTGCAAAAGTCTAGGCGATGGTATGTGATCTAGAAACTGCATTGGAATATATGCTACCGATGTAAGTGGTTCATCTAGATATACGGGTTGTTGAATTTGAAGCATCCGTACAATTTCCTTTACCCAGTGAGTACCTGTATTGGGAGAATATTTATATATATATATATATATATATATAGACAGAGAGAGAGAGAGAGAGAGAGAGAGAGAGAGAGAGAGAGAGAGAGAGACCTAAAAGGAAGTGTGCAATAATGTATTTTCACTGTGTAGTTATTGTCCATATTACAGTATTGTATCGTTTTACTTTATATCTTGATCAAATTACTTATTCAAGATTTAACACAACAAAATCATGATGTTTCATCATGCTATTTAATATCAGAATACATAAAACCTAAAAGGGAGTGTAAAAGCATTGTAATTTGATCGCCAACACTGTGATAAAAAGTCCCGGTTATTTCGGGTTAAATTCTGTGTCGGTGTTATATAGAAGACTTCTCCCTAAAGCAAACCTCCCTCGGAAAATTTTAAGTATATCAAAATTTCTTCTTCAAAAGTTTTCTATATAGAATTCATTCAGCCTCCTCTGTATAAAAAAAACTTTCCCGCCTGTCCGTGATAGGTTTGACTTTTATGTCAACTATAGATATATCACGTTTTCTTTTTATTATTTACCGGGAGTTTACGCAGAAATGAGAGCATGGTAAATCAAAATGAGAAAACATGATAGATAAAATGGGTTTATTAAATGTATCAACCAGGATACTGAATACATGTTATACAAAACTAACAGTGCAATTCATACAATTCTCTCTGGCGGGTAAAGTCAAAGTTAAATGTCTCTTACAGTAAACACAATCAATTATCTTTTTTTTATCATTGATATTTTAATGAACTGATAAATCTTTTGGGGATTTAACTTAAAACTCAGATCATACGAATACATTTTAGCTCAATTATAAAAATATTGTGGCCAAACAAAGGTCAAAATCTTAGATGTACATACAATACGTATTTATTTGACTTTGATTAATTTGCTCGGTATATAACTAATACTTTTCCAACAGATGTTCAGAATATGTGAAAACGTATCTTATAAGTTGATTGGAATGAATGAGAAAGCATCTTATCAGTGAGAACGTTTCTAATAAATTTAAATCGGCAGACACGTGGGATTTATAATCAACATATGTTTTTATAGAATATTATATTTTGAAATAATAAGTAAACGGATTTAGTAACCAAAATATTTTCTGGATTCAGAAGGAATGTTTTCTATATAGATGTGGGATCATTTTCTATACAACGGCTAACATTTTCTATATAAAAAAAATTCTATATCATATTCCTTCCGGGGGGAACATTTTCTATGTACAAAGATTCCGGTGGGAAGTTTTCTATCTATCGATCCATCCATCCATCCATCCATCCATCCATCCATCCATCTATCTATCTATCTATCTATCTATCTATCTATCTATCTATCTATCTATCTATCTATCTATATATATATATATATATATATATATATATATATATATATATATAATCAAGAGAAATCAAGATGTCGACCTTTCGGGGCGAAACAACGAAGGGTCGCTAATTAAGAAGTACTAAAGCTCGTCCTTTCGGGCTGAAACAACGAAAGGTCGACATTTTATGCGACATTTGACGAGATCTTGGGGTCGCTAATTAGCGACGAACATTGTCGTCCTATCAGGAATAATTCTCATTGTTTCGCCCTTATGGGGTGAGCAAAGAAAGGTTGTAAATTGAAATAAATAGAATATCGTCCTTTCAGGGTGAAACAACGGAATTTCGACAATTGAGAAGCACTAAATGCCGTCTTTTTGGGGCGAAAGGTCGAAACGACAAAACAACGAAATGACACATATCAGCGATCGTAGTGGCGGGGTTCTCTGGGCTGGGTTCTCTATGCGGAATGTACGTATAAGATGAAATCCAGTCCTTTAACATAACTATCATTTCTAAAATGTATTAATGCTACTCATTACTATAATATAAATCTATGATACATATCGTGAATCTTTAACCGATTCAGAAGTTATTCACCGATGTTTTGTCAGTTCCCGTTGTCAAATATTAAGCTAATTTATCTACTCTGTACTTGTACATGTTCGCTCTGTTACAACGTAAAAATATTCATTAGTATATCGCCATAGTCTAATGGATGACATGTATGTTCATGCCTAAATTGCTTATTACAAATTCCGTTTTCATTTTAAATTTCTCTTCTCCTCCGAAGGTGAAAATGGCGAAAATTAAAAATGGGCGAAATTGTCTAGCTATGCGCTATACAGAATTTAATTTTGTATACCCTCGACGTCCTTAACTCATTAACCCTTGAAAAACATGCACTCTGCTGTAAGTCAATTACTTGGAACAATCCAAATGTGTCTCTAGGGGTGAATGAATTAATGTTCTAATCACGCCATAACCAAACACGTTTACGAAAAAAAATAAAATTGCGTCACAACGTTAGACAATATGTAGAAAATCGCATTTAAAGGGCCGGGGTCATTCTTTGAATTCTTAAACTCAGTTCAAATATTATTAACAGTACGCAAGTTATGGTTTTACAAAAAAAAGCCGAAACAAATGCTCAAGGCGAACTTATTTGTCATATGAGCTTAAATATAATACAAATGTGTTTATCCGGAAGAAAACGTGTAACACAGTTAATTAACGTATCTTTTGAAGGTAATATATATACATGCACTGTATAAAAACATACCTGATTTCGGATAGCCACTCAAGAAAATATCATCTTTTCTAATTTGCATATTTGAAATAGCGTCAAGACAATCTTTAACGTTTCCGGGAAACATTTCAGGAACATACAGATCCCCATATTTCTTCATTTTTGTTAGTTTTCCATTTTCGTCACTAAGCAGCTCCATTGCGTATTGTAGATTTGTAAATGGTATGAAAAGCTCAAAATATGTACAAGATTGCCAATGTTCTCTTCGTTATATCTGGGTATTCTGTATCATTTGAAAATATCAGTGTTTATATAGGTCGCTTAATCTAAAACCAAATCGGAATGGGTCGTACTCTAGCTGGTACATTTGCTGTACTGAAAAAGGCCTGTGAGCTGAAAAGAATAATTTTGTTAATCAATAGCCGGAAGCGAGATATGTAGCAATTAGTACAGGCAAACACTAAAGACGTGACAAAAAATCAAAGGGAAAACGTAAAGACCGGCTTGATGTAATTATAATTAAATGATGAGATCTATTTTTGCGATACCTGAATTTCTAACTATAACTGAACAATTGAAACACGACCGAAAAAAAGAAACAAAATAAATAAAATGAATAATAATAAAAGTAGTAGTAGTAGTAGTAGTAGTAGTAGTAGTAGTAGTAGTAGTAGTAGTAGTAGTAGTAGTAGTAGTAATAATAATAATAATAATAATAATTATGATAATAATAATAATAATAATAATAATAATAATAATAATAATAATAATAGAATTAACAAATAAATAAATAAATTAAACAAATGAAAAAAGGAGCAGCAGACAACACAAAAATAAAACGAAAAAGACAAACGCAGGTGTAGTTAGATTATACATTCCGATTGTTATACCTTCCCCTGATTTCCATACATATCTATGATTTTTTTTGCTAGTCTTACATATCTTCATCTGGTAAATGAGAACATTTTTCAAACTATTCAAATGATTGATGCCATAAATATTATATAGTAATTATCCAGTTACCTATCCAGAGTAAGATAGTCAAATAACACTATTATCAAACACTAATTATCCAGAGTAAGATAGCCAAATAACACTATTATTATGTTCTAATTATCCAATAAGATAGCTAAATAACACTATTATCATACACTTATTATCCAGAGTAAAATAGCCAAATAACACTATAATTATGTACTAATTATCCAATAAGATAGCTAAATAACACTATTATCATACACTAATTATCCAGAGTAAGATAGCCAAATAACACTATTATTATGTACTAATTATCCAATAAGATAGCTAAATAACACTATTATCATACACTTATTATCCAATAAGATAGCTAAATAACACTATTATCATACACTTATTATCCAGAGTAAGATAGCCAAATAACACTATTATTATGTACTAATTATCCAATAAGATAGCTAAATAACACTATTATCATACACTAATTATCCAGAGTAAGATAGTCAAATAACACTATTATTATACACTATTTATCCACAGTAAGACACTAGTATTGTGTACTAATTATCCAGAGTTAGATAGTTAAATAACAGTATTATCATACACTAATTATCCAGAGTTAGATAGTCAAATAACACTATTATTATACACTAATGTATGATAGTCAAATTACACTTTAGCGACGGAATATAGAATATAGACATTGATATACAGACAACATAATATACCATGCACCTGAATATGTACCCAGCAAAATGACTGCTCGATTGTTAAGTATTGCCAATTAATACGGCAACTTTTAATTTTGAATAAAAATCTCAATAAAGTGTATACATATTCATATGTGAGTTATCATAATTTCGCCATCGTTTTTTTTATGGATAAACACATAAATGTGTACAGAAATAAACCTGATATGTATGCCATAAAGCGATAGTAAAATGAACACAAAAGCAAATTTAAATATCATTTATTACCTAATATTTCATAATTTTAAATTTAGGTTTATAGTTCAAAGAAACAATATTGTAATTTATTCAATAATATAGATAAATCATCATTCTCTTTCTCTCTGTCTCTCTCTCTCTCTGTCTGTCTGTCTCTCTCTCTCTCTGTCTGTCTGTCTCTCTCTCTGTGTATCTCTCTCTCTCACATGATGATTTACTTTTAAAGGGACATTGCATACATGAACATAGATTGATATATAACAACAAAAAGGTATATACAGGTTTATAAATACTTGAATTCCTATATACACGTATTATTCACTTTGAATTGAGAACATCAACCTTCCTTTTTGTAAATGCATACAACAGTGGACCTGACCTTATTTTAACAAAATATACAGGAATATATTTTCATGACTTTGTATAGCTCTTTTCAATTGTACATCAAATGCAAGTAGTAAATATTTTTTATTATTAATATTTTTGGTAATCACAGCTAATGCCCCTTTAAATTTTACGAGTTGATGGAACATCAACGCAGTTATGTTATGCTTTGTTGTTTTTTGGGAACAAGTCAAAGCACATTTTGCAGTATGGGGTAATAACACATTATATATTACACACAATATATTGACGCAAAATTACACATGTGTATATCAGCAAAATTGAAATTTCCAATCACATTTTTTCCCCGTATATTTTTGCTTTTTTTAATGAAGTAAAATATAGGTGTACAAGACTTAGTTGACATATATGCTATTAAAAGTCAATTCGGCGTCTTTTATGAATTTTCAGATATTACAAATTTGCTTTAGAATGTTACTTTTCAA
Source organism: Atrina japonica (assembly GCA_030159075.1). Classification (NCBI taxonomy): domain Eukaryota; kingdom Metazoa; phylum Mollusca; class Bivalvia; order Pterioida; family Pinnidae; genus Atrina; species Atrina japonica. The sequence continues at coordinate 388,633 of BROG01000655.1, forward strand.
TTATTTTTTACCATTACACTCTTGGGACAGAATTGACATTCAAATCTATAGAATGGATTATTAACAATTATTGCGCACGATTAATATGCAAATGAGTTTTGGTCAAGTATCCCTTACTGTGTATTGGCAAACTCTGGACATAGAAGTTGCGTCATTCCTCATTCACGTGACCTTAACTGATGAGAAACCCGCGGCAGTCTTTGAAGTTGGAAAAATGTTTTACATGTACACGATTTAAGGTCACTGATAGGAAGTATACTGTAAGGGTATAATACTGCCCTGTCGCATAGAAATTTAATATCGATGAAACGATGTTCATAAGCATAAGATTTTATAATCATATCGCTGATCTATGTATTTTTGTAAAACCTAAACTTACCGCATTAAAAAGTATTCAATATACCGAGTGTATTATACCTCATTAAAACTTCACGATTACCATCAACTCGTATCAGTACTCTCAGTACTTTGATTGTTCTATGTGTTTGTCTAATACTTTGGTATCATCGATCTGGTTAATACTTTTGTTGTTGAATACAAATGTCACAGAGCTTGAATCGTCATTCATATAAATATAAATATAAATATTTAGTGTAAGGTCAAGAGATACCAAATTTTGTGAGAAAACACTCAGATGCCAATTACAAGTACTTTGAGGACGATATCATTTAGATGCTGCAGTTTCTGTCGAACAACGTGTTTTTAGTAGTAATATTCCATAGTTTTTAGCATTATTTTACCATGCATATATATTATACCTTCTCATATGAACACTAACCCTTTCTACCCCACAGATCATAATAGACTGGTCTTAAACAATATAAAAGAGCATACCACTCAGATATCCAGGGGTTAAAGGGTTAAAAGAGTTTATGATTTTTAAATTGTGTTCACAATTATAGGGGTATGCAATGAATACAAAACCACACAAACGTTTATAATTGTGTTATCAGACACACATGATAGTTTCAGTTGAATGATATATGTAATTTTGTATACGCGACCAGCTCTCCGGCGATGAGTACAACAGGCGAATTGATATAGAAGTGTTAGTTGTCACGCAAATTAAGCATTCACACAATTTACACTTTCTCGTTAAACATCCCAATCAACGTCCATGGATGGTATATAATTCCTGATAATCCTTTAATTTCCATTTAAAAATCTGAAACCTCTCTACGTACTGATAATGCAGATCGGCAGCAATTGTCAATTATATCTTATAATATTGAAAAATGACGTTACACTTAAAACAACGAAATTTAAATGATAAAAGTAATTTCTGTTGCAATTTAAACTGCAAAGAATAAGCGAGAATAACATATTTTGACAAACACGTTGACATACAACTCATGACGGTTGATTGTCAATTTAACACCGGTGGATAAAAAGTTAATTAACGACTAAACGGTCATTGATTCATTCAATGTAATAGATAAGCAGACTTCATTCAGAAACTGCTGAATCAAAAAGAAGAAAGAGCTAGCGGTGTCTTTCAATTTGACATTTATATATATCGTCTACGTTTTGTCAATTAATAATGACAATTTTCATACATATGTCAATGCCATATATCCCAGCGATCTAGAAATTAACCCTACACTATCAACCTACACTACAACACTTCAATAGCTTGATCTCTACAATAGAAAAGAGCATACCAACATGATTTTCTGGGGTAAAAGGGTTAAAGATACAACAGAATCAAGCACAGGCGCTTCATACTTAGACATTTTACTTACTTTTGACACAAACGGGACATTGGCAACTTAGCTATACGACAAACGCGACAATTTTGGCTTTCCCATCGTAAGTTTTCCACATTTATGTAGTAATATCCCACAGTCACCCGCATATGGAGTTTATATTTCAAAGGATCCGATATGCCAGTCGTGTTCATCAAATGAACATTTCATATACAGATGCAAACTACTCACTGACAAATTATTGACACAGGGAACCTGCACTGACAGGAAGTGAGAGACTTCATGTTTTAAAGCGCGATGCTCTAGCCAATCAGGCACGGAGATCCCATATTGCTGTCACTGTAATTTATCCCTATTTGATTGAAGTATAATCATCTGAAACTACAAATAGAAGAAATATAATCATACTTGAAACCGAATCTATTTATTGGTATGTCATGACAGAATTTAAATCTCTTGGATTTCGCGATGTCCGTTTGGAGAAATAGTTCCTCTAAGATAAGCGAAATGCACTAAATTCATTCTGATTGGTTCGTTCGTCGAAGTTATTATAAATCATGCAAATACATCTAACTTGACCTTCAAAGCTTTGTATTGTGAAAAGGCAGTTGTTTATCTAACTTCTGGTGATAAGTATATTATATTTAGGACAATTAAACATAATACACCGCAAATCTTGGATATTTCGTAGAAGCAAGATGTACGCTCTGTCTGTGCTTCTTATTTGTTTGATTTTAGGTGTTCATGTAGAATCATTTTCGTCGGACGGACGTCAAGTGGATAGTAATCAAAATGATTTGTCTCCAGGAATAAAGGATCACAGGGAAGACGACGGAGAGTTGCTAAGAAGAATACAGGTCTTGGAATCATTGACACTCCAAAGAGCGGAAGGCATGTTACTTAGTTCTATATTTAGAATCTACTCATTAGTATTTTGAAAGCTCTCAGAATGAGAATTAATATCAAAATAGCAAAGGAAAATTAGATTGTTTACTAGTACATGTAATTGCTTTTTGTTTTAATGAAGTATTATGCCTCTCAACAAAACTTCAGAAATTCTATTACACTTACCTGGGGAATGGCCAAATGTCTTCCTCAATCAAACTTCTATGATTTTCAAACCAATGTTATACGTTCAGGTTCCGAGCTGTGGGTAGATCTTTTTAACATCTTCATTTTTCATCTAAAAAACTTATTTAGATCGGTTCGCCCCGTATGGTAAAGATAAATAAATGTAAAAAGTAATTTTGATATTCAATGTCAGCGAGTTTCCTGCTTTGTAGTTAGACTCAAGTGACCGACCATTGTCTTGTAGTTTATTATTGCAGACTGTGTTTGCTATACCCTTTGTAGGACTAGTCTATGATCGTTAATTATATCAAACCTGTAACTGGTACCGGTTGAACTACTTACTGACAAGTCATTGACACAGGGGTATTGGAAATCGTGTTTGATATCACGTTCCGCAAATTTTACGGTCGGTATAATAGCTTTTTGTGATTACTTTGTTTCATTAAATGAAAATATGAATTACCTGTTCGATAGCCGGTGTTGAGTCAACTGTTCAAAATGTATTGACGATTTCTTCTTCACCTATTTCATTTGAATTTTATAATGGACTCTCGGCGTGTGTGACCGGTCGAGTTGAACGGTCACACACGCCGAGACAACAGGGAATGCTTACTACTCTATGGCACCTGATCCCACCTCTGGATTTCCAGAGTTCCGTGTTTGTCCGATATCACCAGAATTGTATATGTATTCTTGATACTTTGGTATCTGATATTTAATGTAGATTTTATTGTTCCCCAATAAGATTTTATTGGTACACATGCATATCAATATTTCTCTGTAGAGTCCTATCAAGAGGTACAGAACCTCAAAAAAGAGAACGAGGAATTGCGAAGACGGTTGCAGAGCTTGGAATTTGAACTCAGCAAGACAAACAATAAAAGAGGTATATTCTGTTTCAGTTTACAACATTTTTGATATGACTGAATAATACAAAATCAATAACAATGATTTATGTGATAGTAAGAATCAAGTCGAACTGGGCGTCAGCTATGTCGTATTGATAAACGAAACGAAAGGGTCGTCGGTCCTTGTGCAATCTCTGTCAAGTCTAAAATCTGTTCCAAAACACGTGATCATGTAATTATTAGGATGAATATAAAAACCAAATTACTCTGAACAGGGATACTTTTCGAGGAAATATAGTCCTTATATTTATAGTCAATTGTAAATAGTATCATTGCCTTTGAATAATATTACATTTTAAGTCGAATCTAAAAATATATGCAAAAAGACCAATAACTTATAAGAGCAAACTTTGGAGTAAATTTATATATTTTACAAGGTTCTTGAAGTTCGAGATGCCAACAGAGATTGATCGTGAGGACAAGGGCCGATAACTCCGTGTAAGAGATTGAAAAAGCATTGTTTTCATATATTTTCTTTCATAAAATGATAAAATCAACTAATCGAAACAGCTAAAAGCTTCGTTGTATGTATCATTTGAGAGAAATTGTCTACTTTTCTTATTCACTACAACACGAGTAGTCTTACTCTGTGTGTGCGTGTGTGTGTGTGTGTGTGTGTGTGTGTGTGTGTGTGTGTGTGTGTGTTTTACGCCGCACTCGACACTGTTTCAGCGATATGGTGGCGGCATATGCTTTTTGGTGGCGGAGAAAACCCGGTTACAGTGCACCCAGAAACAGTTCAACGACTTTCCGCAAGTAAAATGACAAACTGTTACAAAATCACCATCGGGACGCTAATCCGTGCTGAATACTCGTATGTGGGGTGTCTTTCTAGTATCTGTGCAAATTGTTTTGAATTAGCAGTGCAGTCTGATGTAGGCTTTTGTATAAGCGAAAAGTGGAGTACGGTTTAACTCATGAATATTCATGCTAACAAGTCTGGTTGTCGTCTTTCTACTTTCAAGTCACATTTTGCAGTCGCCACGTGACGCTAAATTTATTTTCATTTGTGGCTGTCCTCACCATTTCGGAAAAAAACTTCACTGCCTAGTAATTTGTAATGGTTTGGACATACATTCTACAATGACAATAGTTTTGTAATGAGGCATCAACATCTGCAGACTCGTAAGAACAAATTTGATATTGTGAGGCTGCAGAAAAGCAACATTATTTTATTGACTTTAATATTGCAGACGACAGGAAACTATTTGTGTGTAAAATACAGTTTAAACCATGCACTGTCAAATTACTGGGAAGTGAAGACCCCCAAGGCCGATTCCGACGGGCCTGATTTGTTGACCCTTTCACCCCTGAGTAACTAAATGGAATTATCTTTCTATTGTCCAGAGCAGTCTTTAATTGTCTGTAGGGCTGAAAGAATAAAACCAATTTTGAGGCAGGTGTGGCGTGCAGGCAGGGGGCGCTGACTAATTTCTGACACCTGATTCCACCCCCTTTGGGATTCGCAATTGTTCTACATGTTGAGACCATTTGTAAATTAACTTGTCGTATCTATTCCTATGGACTTGGAGTTTCTATTGTCCATCAGTAGTTCTTTATTTTTACTCAGTACATTCTCTATTTAAGTTTGGACAAAGTATTCAAAGTATTTAGATTTCATCTGTAAAGCCAAAGGTATAGTAATGTCGTTTCGCATATCATGTTGAAATATGTTTCATAAAGATACCGTGCTTATACTTTGAAATTCGACAAGGTCACGACAAAGTCAAAAACATGATATACTAAACACTTGATGTAACTCCATTGTGGATATTAATATTACATTATTCAGTGGAAAAGTGGAGACTTTTCATATCGCGCGGGCGCCTCCCTCGCGCGCTCACGTGTGTGTGTGTGTTTTCATTAGCATGTATTTTGTATTGAAATGTTGGCCAAATAAAAATCACAGGTGCTGTGTCACAACGCAATTTGTAATAACGACGCAATTTGTAATAAAATTTTCAAAGTCCGAGATTCCTTACAAATTTAGTGAGCGACGGCTGTCAAGATGCATTATGACCAATTTAATGAAAAAGATGGATTAAACCCACTATGATCAGTTTTGAAAAAAGTTATTACAAACTGCGTCGATGTGCATTTTTCAAGAAAGACAGGACCGACGCAGTTTGTAATAATTTTTTAAATCTTTCGTTTCTCTTTATAAATGTCTACGTAACAAGGGTGGATCTATGATTTCTTAATATTTTAAAGCTTCAGAAGATAACATGAAATTAATTTTATACCTTAAATGTAACTTTAAAATTCTATTACCAATTGCGATCTTTCGTAAAATGCAAATAAATTCTAAAAATCACTTGATTAGTGTCTAAGTGCTTTTTTAATCATCCAATAAGGTAATAATATATGTCTAAATATCTAGATCTGTAATTTGTCGGTTGTGTTGACGAAAAAATCGAAGGTTTGGAGATTTATTACAAATTGCGTCAGTTTTGTCATTGTTGAAAAAGGCAAATCGACGCAATTTGTAATGAATTTTAAAAATCCCTTAATAACAGTTTGATTCTTATTTAATCATCTAAAAAGGTCATAATGTATGTCAAAACATCTAGATCTAGTGGTTGTACGTTGTGTTAACGATAAAATCCAAGGTTTTGAGATTTACAACAAATTGCGTCGGCTTTGTCATGGTTGAAAAAAGCAAATCAACGCAATTTGTAATAACTTTTTAAAAAATCCCTTAATAAGGGTTTGGTTCTTTGTAATCATCTGATAAGGACATAACGCATTTCAAAATATTTAGATCTGTTAGTTATAGGTTGTGTTGACCATAAAATCGAACGTTTTGAGATTGATTACAGATTGAGTTGGATTTACATTTTGCGAAGGATCAAAATCAACGCAATTTGTAATAAAATTCTGAAACTTCGATTTTATCGTCAACAAAACCCACAACTTACAGATCTAGATATTTAGACATATATTATGACCTTATTGGATGATTAAAAAACTCTCGGACCCTTATCAAGTGATTTTAAAAATTTATTACAAATTGCGTCGATTTGCATTTTGCGAAAGATCGCATCAATGCAATTTGTAATAAAATTCTAAAAGTTACATTCAAGGTATAAGATTAATTTCACGTTATCTTCTGGAGTTATAAAATATTAGGGAATCTTAGATCCACCCTTATCACGTAAACTTTTATAAAGTTTTAAAGATTTATTACATTATACATAATATTATTATGTCCTTGAGAAAAAAAGCACGTCGAGGCAATTAAAAAAAAAATAAAAATTCCATCATAGTGGGTTCGAATCCATCTATTTCATTTAATTGGTCAAAATGCATCTTGGCACGGCCATCTCTAACGCTGCTCACTAAATTTGCAAGGAATCTAGGACTTTTTTTAATTACAAATTGCGTCGTTATTACAAATTGCGTGGTGAAAGTGCTGTTTTGAGAACAATTTGTTCATGCATTCTGCATAAAGCAGTAAAATAGAAAGAATCTATAACACAGTAGTGAAACAGAAAATAAATGTTGCGTACTCTTTTAATTCGATATTCACAAGATAGTATGTTATATTCAAAAGGGAATTTCCAAACTGTTATATCTTAAAAGTGTTTTACTCCCTCTTGAACGTCATAAAATACCAAAAGCAAACCAATGTATGACTTGATTGATTTTTAATTCCATTCAGATCTTCTACCGGCAATTGAGTTTTCTGCTAAACTCGGCCATCATCTTGGAAATATCCACACGGGACAGACCGTGGTGTTTGACTCGATAATAAGCAACTCAGGAAGTGGATACAATTCACAAACAGGCATCTTCCACTGTGATACGCCCGGTTCTTATGCATTTTTCATAAACATTCTAGTGCATTTCAGGAAATACATAGAAGTTGCATTAGTAAAAAATGGAAACATTATTTTTCATGCTTTATCAGACGGCAGGTCAGGGGAATATTACCGCACCGGAAGTAACATGGGAATTGTTCAACTACAAAGAGGCGATAATGTTTGGGTGCGTGTGTCGTATCACGTGCCCGGAGATACGGATAATATCATATATTATGATTGGACAACATTTTCGGGTTTTCTTATTCACTGAATTATATCTATCCGGAATGTGAATTTATAACACACCCTGATGCTATTAATAAAATTAAATGTATTGAAAGATATTTTTGAGAGAGAGAGAGAATGTATCACACTTAGATGGTGGATGATGAGGTCATAGTGTCGTTAAACCTGTACCAACTGTGAAAGTCAAATGGCAGAGCGTTCGACTCGCAACCCGAACATTCCGATGTTTATTATCGTGACTCGGTCATACTCAATTCTAAATAAAATTAGTCACTTAAGGCTTCAGAAGTGAAAGTCATCGGTCTTTTGGATGATACATTAAATAGTCTTGTTTTTCGGCAAGTGTGGCGGGAAAATATTTTCACGGCTTTGGCATTTGACAATTACAGGTTGAAATGTATGGCAGAAAGATCTCGCCAACTATACTCTTACAACCTGTCAATCCTATGATAAGGTTGTCGGTTGTACTCGTACATCAACAGTTGTTGTCAGAACATGTCAATCATATGGTGAGATAATCTAATCGGTTGTACTCGTACATCAACAGTTGTTGTCAGAACATGTCAGTTCTATGATCAGATAAGCTAACTGGTTGTACCCGTACATCAACAGCTAAATCCAGTTTATCTTGGTATTCTACAGTTGTTGCCACAGATTAAAAGTAGAAGGGATTATATCGACACGTGTGTGTGTGCGCGTGTGTGTGTGACACATACATGTCTGTTTGTGTGTATGTTTGTTTATTTGTATGTGTGTACATGTGTATGTGTGTGCATATATGTTTGTGTAAATGTACATGTGTTTATATGCATGTGTGTGCATGCATGTTTGTGTGTGTACATGCGTTTATATGCGTGCGTATATTCCCCATTGTACCTTTCCGTTTTACGTGGAGATGGTAATTCTAGACACTAAGACAACATTGCATGTCAATACAAAATTAATGGCAATCCATGTTTACCTCCATGCAGACAATAAATGATGTAAACAAATACATAAATACAAATTGTACTGCTTGTATTTCTATTCAACTTCAATAAGTAATTGCGATTACTTTCAACATTTGAAAGTCTAGACGTCTTATATTTCCAAGTGCAATGGAAAATAATTTACCTTTGCACATTGAAGTATACTCATATCACCTGAGATTAATGATACCAAAACTCGGTCAAGTGGAACTAAAGCATAAACGAATATGCGACTGAATAGAAAGACTTTCGAGTATGAAATTTCCATTGGAACATTCAGTTCCATTACCAGAAGCTGTATATTACACAGTGTAATATTATTTTGCACTTCACTAATCGTCATTAATATGATAAGTTTGGTATGCAGACATTTCTACTTAAATCAATATAAGCTGTCACCATGACATCTAAACGAGAATATGATAAAATTTGAGTTCCAATACAAGATCTAACCACGTTAAACGTTGTAAAATATTCTTTTAAAAGTTAATCTTAGTAAAAAGAATTGGCAAAAAACTTACGTCTTCCCATACATTAATGAATCCGGCTGTATTTCCGTATTCAATGACCCTTCAGATAAACTCTTTCGCCAAATCAAATGCGCTTTATAATTGGGTCAGGGGGATCTCTGTCCATTACACACTATCGGTATATCAGCAATTCCCCCGCCCAAACTCGTTCCTTTACACACTCGGTGAATGTTATAGTCGGCCTATAATTTGTGTTTTTAGTTTTGATTTCAAAATACCCAATGTGATTTCTGTTGGAAAGTTTTAGTGAAATTTGGCTTTTTAACGCTATTTTGAATATATTGAATATATGCAAGCGATTGGAAGTTTTGTCTAAATAAAAGTATCAAGTCATTAAGAGGCATATTTCTAATCTTTAATGTTACCTGAAATGAATGCAAATATTGGCAAAGTAAAAAAAAAACCAATATAACTGAAAACTATACGCATCTAATGTCTCCAGTCGTGCCGCCATGTCTGGTGGACATGGCTCGGGAACATTATATACATACTTACCCGAAAACAATACGATTTATTATAAATATATACATATTTACAAGCGAAAAAAATCTACTTGCTTTCCCGAGAGCAATTGGACTTAAATATCTACCTACTTACCCGAGAACATTAGGACTTAAATACATATCTACATACTTACTCGAAAATAATAAGGCTTAAATTTCTACATACATACCTGATAATAAGAAGGCTTAAATGTCTGCATACTTACCCGGGAATAATAAGGATTAAATACCTACATACTTACCTGAGAATAATAAGGCTTAAATACCTACATACTTACCTGAGAATAATAAGGCTTAAATAGTACATACTTACCCGAAAATGATAAGGCTTAAATATCTACATATATACTCGAGAGTAATAAGGCTTAAATAGCTACATACTTACCCGAAAATAATAAGGCTTAATTATCTACATACTTACCCGAAAATAATAAGGCTTAAATACCTACATACTTACCCGAGAGTAATAAAGCTTGAATATCTACATACTTACCCGAAAATAATAAGGCTTAAATAGCTACATACCTACCCGAAAATGATAAGGCTTACATATCTACTCGAGAAAAATAAGGTTTAAATACCTACATACTTACCTGAAAGTAATAAGGCTTAAATATCTACATACTTACCCAAGAATAATAAGGATTAAATATCTACAACTTACCCGAAAATGATAAGGCTTAAATACCTACATACTTACCCGAGAATAATAAGGCTTAAATAGCAACATACCTACCCGAAAATGATAAGGCTTAAATATCTACATATATACACGAGAATAATAAGGCTTAAATACCTACATACTTACCCGAAAGTAATAAGGATTGAATATCTACATACCTACCCGAGAATAATAAGGATTGAATATCTACATACTTACCCGAAAATAATAAGGCTTGAATATCTACATACTTACCCTAGAATAATAAGGGCTGAATATCTACAACTTACCCGAGAATTTATTATGATATTTGGTTTGTAATCTCCATAGATCCTTGATGCTGGTGGTATTTGGCCAATAGACCTGGGGGATACGCCTTAAACAGGAGTTTATGAAAGTCAGTACCCTTTTCATGTTACAACTGTAATCCGCCATGACTCTGCACCATAAAACAAAGAGTGCCTTGATATTGCTGTTGAATCTCAGTTTGCCTTCTAAGATCTCCTGAGATATGTAGAAATGCTATACAATTAATTCCACACTACATGAAATATTCCAAACAAAATGTGCAATTCAAGAATTGCCAGAATTATCTCGTATCTGGAAGCTTGAAGAGGATTTTTTTTTACTTTCGAACACGAAATCACGATAACGTGACTCGAGTATAGCTGCTTTTCCACAGGGCAGATGCGGACGCGGAGAAAAATGGATCCTTCATATTTCTTTGTATCCGTTTCAACGACGCGGGTGCGGGCGCGGTTCGGGTGGTCATCATTTACGGATTTTGCAGTCGTTTTCATTCACTTCTCAGTTCATTTTCAGGAAAATCACAATACCCGCCTGTAACCACAAATTTTTCACCCACGCCGTGTAAAAGGGTCGCCCGCGTCCGCCTCCACACCCGCCTAGTGTAAAAGCAGCTTAAGGTATGATATTCATAGCAATGGCAAAGACAGCAATCTCACCAAACACTGCATATCCAACAATAAAATGCTCTCGGAATTTGTTTTCAATTTTACAAGCCCATATGGACCATTTTGTACCTGAATTACTACGTGTTTATCATATATTTATATTTATTTACAACCAAACAGGAAGGACTGGTAAATTCAGGAAACATGAGCTGAAGGCTATAGGTGATCAGGGTACACTGTATGCTTCTCTGGGCACCGGCTGACAGATCAATTCACTCAAATGCTTTCAATCCGCAGATTCACACATATTTTTGAAAGTTACCACCTTCTATTAAAGCGATATGAGCTGTCGTAGGTAAAAAAATTACACGCCCATTTTATGTAATATTCTATTTCGAATATATTCCAAAGAGACCATCTGGTGGTTAGAATAACAAAAGCATGTGAAAAATTGCAACAATCTTGCCAAGCGTAACCCATAATATCACTTATTTTTTGTCCGCCATACTTTAAGCATTGAAAATTAACTTTCGGTATTTTTTTTACGAAGATTACCGAGTGACCAATAAACACGTGCTATATGCAGTTGCAGTCTATTCTTATTACCCTATGCGTTTATTTTCGTACATCATCATTCCATACCTAAATCAGGCAAATTTTGTCTTTTTCGTCGTTTCAAAACTTTCCACGTGTCGGGTATATTAGGTGATCTCGAACCATTTTAACTCGTCCCATCGCATTCTCGGGGTTATCATTTTTGACACATATGATCATGAAATCCAATTCCACCGGACATGGCGGCAAGATTGTAAAACCTGGGGTATGCATACTTTCACGGTTATATTGTTTTGGTTTTGTTAATGTCAGCATTCAGGGTAACATTAAAGATCGGAAGAAAATCTTTTAGCGACCAGATAAATTCATTCATATATTCATCCTATTTTCTTCATGTATTTAAAATAGTGTTGAAAAGCATATATTTTACATAAAACATGCACTTTCCAATAAAAATCACGTCCCGTATTTTAAAAATGAATATAAAACACATAAAAATCGACCGACTTTAACATAGTCCGAGTGCGTAAAGGTCCGAGATCCCCTGACCGAATTACTTCGATTTATCTGAAAGGTCATTGTATACGGAGATACAGCTGGAATTTTTAAGGTATAAATCAAATAACTTCGAAAAGAAGATCTTTTGCAACGTTTTACGTGTTTGATAATGTATTTGAACACACATTTTATCATATTCTCGACTATATGTCAGGGGACAAAAATAATCATCGTGACAGCTTATATCGCTTTAAGATATGATTTCATTCTGATCACTGTACATGTAGTTTCAAAATTTTCGATGGAATGTTGCAAATCTTTATACAAGAGTTCAATATCACATTGTCTCGGACCTATTTACATTTAGCACATAGTCTCTCGCTTATCCACGGTGTTATATATCTATATTGTGTTCCTTTTTTCGGTGCTTTAATGATTGAATTTTCTTTTGGTTGTTTTCGAAATGTGATTCGAGTGTTTATGATTAGTATGACAACTCGGATATTTTGTTCAGGCATGCGGCCTTATTTATGGAGTTTTTTTCCTTATAAAATATATGACATTGTCAGTTATGTATTGATATCTACACATTTGAAAAAAAAGTTTGAAAATCTTTATGCAAATGGAAATTTTTTCAGATTTGGTGCGTGGAGAGTGGTGGTGACTAGAAACTTTCGGAAATAAGTATTCTGGCCTTGAATATTTTGAAAAAAATAAAATAAATAAGGTGTTATCTACAAATAATCTGACCTTAACTGGTGTCAAAGTAGTGAAAATCAATTAAAAGATGTTTAAAAAGTTTTGGCTCGCTTCACTTGCCATATTTCAATCAGTTCATTTTTTTCGGATCGTAGCGATCCGAAAAAAATGAACTGATTGAAATATGGCAAGCTCGCCATTTTATTTTATCAGATTCTGATGTATAAATGCTGTTATATGCATACTTAAGAACAACAAAGTTAGCTTGAAGACTTAATACAATGACTGTATCCATCAATTTGTGTTTGTCTGGACGCTGATCAAATATCAGAATTTGAATTTTGAATAGTGTTTTACGAAAAACAACTACATAATACAAAGGTCCAAATAAGTACCTTTTTATAGGTAAATATTTTATTTGAAGATGTTTGTGGATAATTCTTTCGAAAACTTTACCCATAGTACTTAGTAACGAAATAGGTCTATAATTACTAGGATGGTGTTCATCACCTTTCTTAAAAAGAGACATAATCTTAGTATTGGAATACTGATTGTTCGAAATATAATAGATATTGGCATACTTACTGTGTTTGCAGTATTTTTTAACATCAGATGACTTATTTCATCTAATCCCGAAGCCTTAATTAGTTTAAGGGATTTAGCTACATCAATGGCATTGGTGGAGGGAAGAACCTGGTTACAATAAACGTGGGAAGAGACCACAGTCATTCAGCAAGTTAACTCACAAACTTTCTCACAGGGACTCGAACCCGCGCTGACCGAAAGTGAGAGAGTTCATTATTCAAAGCACAATGCTCTAACCACTCAGCCATGGATGACCCTCAAATACCAGTTAAGGCTTCCAAATTATTAAAAGGGGATAGCGTGTTACCTTCCTAAGGGTTCCTTATCACAATCTTGCCTCACAATAATCTAATGTGCATTTAAGTTTGAATTTTATAACACTTTTGAATAGTATATTGTAAATACCTTTGTTACTTCTCATCCCCCTTTGAAAACTTCTTATTCCCGCCACAGCAGTGTATTACATTTGTTACCACATATAACAATAGCGATAAAATGAAGCAAATAAAGAATCTGTCTCTGGCCGGCTTGAAAATAAATAATCTGTCCTGCGACGGTGTGAAAATAAATAATCTGACTCGACAAAATTTGTCAGCCCCACCCCCTCCCCCGAATAAAATGGTTGTCTCTTTACTCAATCAAAACTCTATTGAAAGTAGAGTTTCTCATCGATAAAAGGTCAGCATTTTACAACAGTCAGAGAAATGCAAAAATATACTGTAATTATTATCGGATCTCTCTCTCTCTCTCTCTCTCTCTCTCTCTCTCTCTCTCTCTCTCTCTCTCTCTCTCTCTCTCTCTCTCTCTCTCTCTCTCTCTCTCTCTCTCCGTGCGTGTGTGTTTGTGTACGGTACAAGTACGGTACCCATTATTAGCCTTCAAAGAGATTTCGAACCAACCATCGAATCCCGCCAGGGTAATTTCGAATTAAGTGGGAAAAGTTGCCAGTTTCCATTAAAGTTTGAATTGTCTTGCGGAAGGTCGGTGGTCTTTACCCGGGTAACCGGGGTTTCTCCTCCACCAATAAAAACTGGACGCCAACGGGGGGTCGGCGGGCGTATGACTGAAAAATTGTTGAGTATGGCGTAACAACAAAAAAAAAAAAAAAAAAAAATCGTCGCGGGGGCCGACGGGGAAGTTTAGGGCAAATCAAATCAAATCGAACCAACCAAGAAGTTTCGGACTCCCACTCTCATCGAAATTAGAGGTCTCGAAGTTTATATATTTAAAATGAATAAATACCCACACGCGTGCATATAAAAGAAGTATATATATATATATATATATATATATATATATATATATATAATATATATATATATATATAATATATATATATATATATATATATATATATATGTGTGTGTGTGTGTGTGTGTGTGTGTGTGTGTGTGTGTGTGTGTGGTTGTGTGTGTGACTGTGTGTTTACTTATTATAAATGATATAAATTTTGAGACCTCTAATTTCGATGAGAGATAGAGTCCGAAACTTCCTGGTTGGTTCGGTTTATAATGGGTACCGTAGTTGTAGTTTTACCCATTAAATGATATGTATTAATAAAATTCTAATTAAATTTTGAGTACACGAATATGATTCTGCCTAATGTTATGATATAGTTAGATAATATTCTGATCTTGATATGTTGATGTGTGTGCAACATGCGAAATACATATCTCAATATACCAAGGTTTCCCCTTATTGAGCCCCGTAAATAATTGCGGCACCATTCATGCATGTCAAAACAGCGTACTTTAAATAGATGCGATCATCACTTTTACATTTAGCATGCCGATTTAACTAAATATTTAGTTGAGAATTCAGCTTTGTGTCTCAGTTCATAGACAGGGTTAGTCAAATCCGGACAGGTAAGTTTATAATTTCATCTAAGAAAAAGTTTACTGCCTTTAGAGTAATGTACTGTATGTAATTAAATTTTGCTTTCATTAAAGTTCTGAATTGTCATTCAGACTACTTGGTATTGTAAAATTGCACGTCCATTTTAATCTTCTTCTTCCCAGCGAAGAAATAGTTAGAGGTAATTGAAATTGCAGTAGTAGTAGTAGTAGTAGTAGTAGTAGTAGTAGTAGTTTTCTTTTCTTTTTTTATTTGGGTGGGGGTGAGGGTTGCAAGACGCCATACGCATGTATATGCATTTATAAATTAATACTTAAAACTCGAACTGCAACTATGACAGATCTAATTTTCAACTCCCATTGATTTAAAAAGTGTTACATATGTTTCACTGCTGTATATACAGTCGAAAGGGGCAGTAAACACACACACAACCCCCCCCCCCCCCACACACACACACAGGGACAGTGATTTTCCGCGATCGTAAACAGAATCGCGGAATCGACAATCTGAAACTGAATTCGCGTTTTTTGAAAAATCTAATAATTCTGACATGAGCTAGAATTTATCAAATTGTGAACTATTGTGCTCTTCCACTGTGTTATAAACTTCAATTCTTTGTTTATTTTAAATATTTCATCACATAATTTTACATCAATTACTATTTTATTCCATAGATTTACACATCGAAAGATATGGGCAATCATTTACATTGTCGTAACATCAGTACTGACTGACATTTGCCGATCTGGTGTATTCTAATGCAAAAATAGCTTTAATTTGATACATGCATCTTGAATTAGCTTTTCATCATGTTTATTTCAATTTCTGAATATATATACCAATGTTTATTATTTATAGTAAAATTTCACAATGTACAATCCATCATAACTTTTATGACATACCGCTCGATTGACAGCCGGTTTTTTTTACCAACACAAACACGTGTTCACAACTTCACGTTTTCGACAGCTAGCTACGATGGATGAAAAAAAACATGAATGTAAAATGTGGAGACTTTCTCCCATTTAAAAAATAAATACATCAGCACGGGTTGACAGTTTCCATGGACTGTTTATAAGGATGGCGACGTTTAATTTTGCAAATTTTATCAGCATAGTATAGATTACGCTAGTGTTGACGCAATAAATTAAAAGACTAAAAATTAAATACATGTTCGTGTAGAACTACATTATAAGTTTATTTAAAGTAAAAAAAACACCAAATAAAACATCTCAGACTGGTTCTCAGTTAGGTGATAAATTCAAGCAAAAATAAGTAATTATAAATTACCTGTCAATTTCCAATAAAACTTGTTATCTACATGTATATGAATATAGACCTACACACTTATAAATCATTTATCAAATATTTTAAAATTATAAAAACATACATTGTATATGTTTTATTTAATTCCCTATTATAAATTCATTATCACATATTTTATAACAATTCTAAAAACATACATTGTATATGTTTTATTTAATTCCCTATTTAAATCTATCATTAAGTTGGTGTGGCAGCATATTAAAAGTATGATGATGTCTGTATTGTTAAATATTTTTATCAAAAGTATGTTTTTAGTTCCTTTTGTATGAAAACAGGAAAACAAAAAACGGAATTCACCAAAACTGAAAACAGAATTGAAGCAAATCCACAGACACACTTTAGCAAAACTTCACAGGTTTTCTATTTTCATCTTTTCAGTTAGCAATCAACAGTTCACACAACATTACGAAGTGAAAATGGCATGTAACCACACTTCCAACAAAACAATGGGGTGCAAAGTAGACTCACCAATCCTTATGCACTTATTTCTAACAAAATCAAGCCAAATTCAGATAAAACATAGTTTGTTTGAAAATGATGATAATCGGTGAAATGGAAATTTAACAGAAGACATTAACATTGTATTAATTGTTTACATATGACTGACATTATATACTACAACCCTGCAATGGCATATGTTTTGGTGTACTGCCAATACTCTCCCCATTTTCCCAATTTTCAGTTATCCCAAGTAAAGATGACCTTTTTTGACTTAGAACCAATCATCTTGAAAGTTTAACAAAATATTTTTTCTTGCAGACCCAACAACTTTCAAATGCACATAAGATCTTCCATTAAATTTGTAAGCCTAATGCTATCATACACTTATTACCATTTTTCTTATAAAGATATAATAAAATTAAAAATTTGCCCATTTACAGGCCATTATTTTGTTACCATGACAAATAATGATTCTGTAACATTTACCACTGAAATTGCAATACCAAATTTTCTGTGAATACCAATTTACAGCAAAATCTGAAAATAACTAAACATAACAAATCAGTGACTTATATTTTGTTACTATGGAAACTGACACTTTCATAACACCTGCCATTGAATTCGTAATATCTCTTATTTCTGTTTTTCAACGAAATACGAGTATCGAAAATTGTTCAGTCACAGGCTTTTATTTCAACAACCGAGACATCTGTAACACTCACCAATGAATTCCTAAAACTAAAAAACTCCCAAAAGCAATTTTGTTCATGAAAACACATCTTCAAAAACCCTTTGTATAAAAAAAAATCCCAGATACCAAAGTATAAATCTTTAGGATGTCAAGGATATAGATACAAATTTGGTAAAATTGGACAGACAGGGATCTCTGGAAACCAAGAGGTGGAATCAGGTGCCATGGAGAAGTAAGCATCCCCTATCGACCGGTCACACCCGCCGTGAGTCCACAGTGAAGTCCAAATGATATACGTGAGGAACGAATCCTTGTCACAATTGGTACAGACGTCTCAACAACGCCAACTAAAAGGCAACTCAACATTTCACTTAGTGAAATAGAGTAATCGCAAACAAGACTATTATACCGACCGTAAAAATTGCGGAACGTTGACATCGAACGCGGTTTTCGATATCCCTGTGCCAATTATTTGTCAGTGAGTAGTTTACATCTATATATGAAATCTTCATATGTTAAACACGCTCCAGGAATCGGATTATTTGTGAAATTTAAACTACATATAAGGGAAACTCTGGGATATTACTACTTAAATGTGGAAAATTTACGACGGGAAAGCCGAAATTGTCGCGATTGTCGTATAGCTTACTTGCCAAGTTCCCGTCTGTGTCTGTAGTAAATAAAATGTCTAAGTATGAAGCGCCTGTGCTTAATTTTGTTGTATCTTTAATTTCTAGTTCGCTGGGATATATCGTATTGACATATATATGAAAATTGTTATTATTAATTGACAAAACGTCGTTGGTATATCTAAGTGTCAAATTAAAGACACCGCTTAAACCATTCTTAGCTAGATTTTACAATATTAAAATCGTTGTGCTTCATGGGAATATTTGTGTATCTCAGTGTAAAAAGAAATCATATGAAGAAAAATAATATCGGTAGGTCTAGATGGCCGAAGTTTCGGAAAATACACATTGTTTTATCCTGTTACGAGTCTAATTAATGCTAAGAACCTTGCCGGCAGCATACGTCATTAAAAGTAAAATTATTTCAAAGTTTAGCGTATGATTTCGTCAATATTAGCCTAAAACTAGGATATGAAAAGCTACATTAATTAACAAAGAATACTGTTTAAATAATAAAACACAGATGTTTATCAGTCGCAGTATGAGTGAAATGCGAATGGGCTCGTGACGATCGCGTCCCAACCGATTATATATTTTCTGACCAAAAGAAAAAAACAATGATAATAATAATAAAAAAGTAAAACAACAAAAAAAAAAATAAAAAAGCGATTGAAGTCTATGTAGTTTAATAGACCTATCGAAACTAACACTGTAAACATGTTTATCGAAACTAAAAGCGTATCCATGGAATAAATCGAAATAAGTTCTATACAAATTTTAAACGTGAAACAGAAACTCAAACAAAAGGAAATAATTAGAGGATTCACCGGTGTAATATATTTCTTTTTGTTTATGTATTTTTAAAGAGATGTTTGAAATTTACTTTAAATAAGCGCTACTCCAGCAATTATTGGAATCAATGGGTTCATATAATTTGGAATATTCCCCATGTCATTTCGCTGTCATGTTACCGATCACTAATGTGATTTTAAAAGCATTGATCCGCTCCTATATCTGGGACTGAATTACAAGTGCGCGTTTCGAGAGATGGGACACCACTCTTGATTCTGTATCTGACATTATATGGACCCCCGTGGTAGAGTTGTTAGAGCATCGCGCTTCGAATCATGAACTGATTCACTTCTAGTCACTTCTAATACTTTTTCGTTATGACCGTTGATAACAACTTCAAAGTTTTCAGTTAAATAGTTTTAATCTATATGTAAAACAGCCAAGCATGTTGAATGCTGAATATGAGAGAGAGAGAGAGAGAGAGAGAGAGAGAGAGAGAGAGAGAGAGAGAGAGAGAGAGGAGAGAGAGAGAGAGAGAGAGAGAGAGAGAGAGAGAGAGAGAGAGAGAGAGAGAGAGAGAGTGTGTGTGTGTTTTTTTTTACTCATACAAAAAATAAAAATTATTGTAAATTTGTAATTTAACAAGGTCTGGTTTGTGATGAATGTGACAGTTTCTATTCTGCTATTACTTCTGTAGGGTAAAAAGTCTTCACGTGTTTCCCACAGACTTACGTGTACAATGTCTGTGTTGTAACAGATAATATAGTCACGTCACTGCAAATTGATACTCGACACTAAACTTCATTTTAATCGTTCAAGGCACCAGTTTCACACTTTTTTAATAAAGCACTAAACGTGTTTAAATCGAATGACAACTCGACATTATGCAACCCAATTGCATGACAGATATCAATGTGAATGATGTAAACGTAACTCTAGTCTTTCCTGTAATGGTGAGAAAATTATATCCTTAGTTATATTTTTGTATTCTTGTGGTTTGACTTGTGCCCTACATATTACCTTATCATGTCGACATATCATGAATTGTTTTGAAATAGAAACAGGTTTTGAAAACAATAACATTTTGCGTGGTTAGAAAGTATTTTTATGAAAATGATACTACTAACAAACAGACATTTAAAATACGCATTTTTGTTCGACCAACCGTCATCTCGACTTATTGTGATAGGAATAATACTAATGGTCAAGTGGTAAGAACATCGCACATACACACATGGCTCACTTTCAAAGAACGCGATCTTTCAAAATCACGTATCCGTGTTACGCTCTGTTGATGTATCTGCTCATTGTATGCTGATTTTGAGCTCGCAAAAACCCATATAAGGAGAGGTACATAACATTATCCAGCAAATGTTCAACCAAACCTTTATCTTTTCCTCTTACGAAGGTACTGACAACCGTAAAGGAGAATTTTCATAAATACTGTACAGATCCTTATTCCAGAAGCGACGGAAATCAGATGTGGATACTTAAAAATTCTTAACATATTTTCGAAATTGTAGGCACAATTTTTCTCAAATTCACAGTATCAAAACATACGACTGTTTAACTCTTAACACAACAATTCAAAATAAAATTAAACGAGAGACTTTTTTGCATCATCGATATATATTTTTTTATTAAAGGTGGTACCCGGAAACTTAAATATCAAGCCATTCGTCATCATGGTACTTACTTTGTCCAACACCACTCTGATTCTACACATAAATACTCGGAATTTTATATAAAAAGATGCTGAAATTCCTAAAACACAATATGTTTGTAATGTTCGGAGATGTTTTGTAATGTTTTGTCTTCAACAAACTGTCAGCATTCCTATGGGAACCAATTGTGCTCCTTTACTGACTGAACTGTACCTTTATTCATACGAAGCAGAATTAATTCAGAAACTGCTGAATAAAGAAAAAACGAAAAAAAAGCTAGCTGTGTCCTTTAATTTGACATTTAGATATATCGACGACGTTTTGTCAATTAATAATAACAATTTTCATACATTATGTCAAAACGATATATCCCAGCGAACTAGAAATTAAAGATACAACGGAGTCAGGCACACACGCTTCATACTTTACATTTTACTATAGATATAGACGGCAAAAGTAACAACTAAGCTATACGACAATTGCGACGATTTCGGTTTTCCCTTCGTATTTTCAACATTTAGGTAGTTATGTCCAACAATCACCCGCATATGGAGTTAATATTGCACAAATTATCTTATATCCCAGGGCATGTTCATTATATGAACATTTCATACACAGAGGTAAATACCTCACTGAAAAATGTTGACAACCGCGTTTGATGTCAATGTTCCGTAAATTTTACGGACGGTATAATAGTCTTGCTTGCGGTTGCTCTGTTTCACTAAGTGAGTTGCCTGTTTGATTTCGGTTGTTGAGACATCTGTACCAATTGTGACGAATATTCGTTCGTTTCGCCTCGCGTATTTCATTTTGATTTGACTGTGGCGGGTGTGACCCGTCAACAGTGGATGCTTACTCCTCCATGGCACCTGATCCCACACTTTGATTTCCAGATGTCCGTGTTTGACCAATTTTTACAAGATTTGTATCTATATCCTGGACATCCTAAAGATTTATACTTTGGTATCTGAGATTTTTTTTATAATTTAAATCATAATGTCCCTCTCCTTTAATCAATCTAGCTTGTTGGAGAGAAAGTACCATGATTTGCTATCTTTAAAATTTAAAGTTTAAATGTTAGCAAATGATTTATTAGGTGAGAGCAACTGTCCGTGGACTTTTTCGGTGGTCTTCCAAGGGCACATTGTAAACCATTACTAATCTATCAGAAGTTTAATGATAATAAGATGCATTTGTGAAATTATTGGCACAATCCTCATAAACACAACTGAAATAATGAGAATACATATCGTTTGGGATGGGGATGCGAATGCTTTTTAAATGCAGTTGTATTTGACGTGGGTGCGTGTTTGCATGAGAGTGTATGTGTGTGTTCTTTATTTTATTTTAATCATTTCGACGAGAGGAATAACGGGTCTCCTAAAAAGTTGACTATTGCCCGTGTCATTAGTCTTTTTTTATTGCTATATATAATTCGTTTCAGTAAGAAAAAGCATCACTTGCTTAGATGTGACACTCTAGGGTGATTTGTTGATTTTAGTGTAATATATCTACATCTATATCTATGTCTCTCTGTCTCTGTCTCTGTCTCTCTCTCTCTCTGCCTGTTTGTCTCTCTCATTGTATATATATATATATATATATATATATATATATATATATATATATATATATATATATATATATATATATATATATATATATCAGGATTTTCTTTAGTTTCACGTTCGATGTAAATTTAACGTATGTGAGTGATCAGTCGTAATCAATCTTCTAGTTTATTGCTAATTTCACATTTTTTAAATTCTATTCACATTTTAAAATTTCATTCACATTTCTCTATATCGATAGTAGATTATTTCTATACTAATAATTGTTTGATTCCGATTTTGATTACCGTATACCATGTAGCTTTTTATTTGTTATCCGATCGTGTGTGTGGATGCCTGATTTCGTATGAATGTGTGTATGTATGTGTTATTTATGTTATTATAATATACTAGTTCTGAAGAAGGGACAGGTCGTCCCGAAAAGTTTACCCCGTTGTTAGTCATTTTAGATATATCGACGACGTTTTGTCAATTGATAACGACAAGTTTCAGACATATGTGCGATATACATCCCAGCGATATATATGAACACCCGATTATGTTATACTGTGGTATTATTCCGCTCAGATAGCACCTGTCCATTGAAATACGCATCTATATCGAATTGGAACTCAACTGATGAAGTTCTATTGACAGAAACGATCGCCTTGAGCATTTGTTTGGGCTTCTGTTGTAAAACTATAACTTTGGTATTGTTAATAATTTCTATAGAGAAGGATGCAATCAAAATTATAAGAAAAATAAAACATTAATTTCAGTGATTGGGCAGGACTTTCAAGGACGCCGTGTACACCATAGATTGCGTTTAGAGATGGGAAGAATTTTCAAGATATGCTTAATAAGATTCCGGCATTATCACTATGTAATCCGGTTTTGTTTGGCAAGTTTGTCTGTCAGAGGTAAGAATTTGTTTCTTTTCAATGATACATTTGTACTTGGGAATTAGTATGGATCGCATGAACTCTAGGCTTATTTGTATAAAGTTTATATGCAGAGCGTTATACAAGTTTGCTCTTTAGTATAAAAATGAATCAAAAGGGAAACAATCCGTTTGTTTGTTTGTTTATTGTTGTTTAACGTCCCACTCAAGAATATTTCACTCATATGGAGACGTCACCAAATGCCGGTGAAGGGCTTCAAATTTTGGCCAATGCTCGGCACTTACGGCCATTGAGCAGTGAGGGTTCTTTGACGTGCCGACACCTACTGTGACACGGGACCTCCAGCTTTTACTGTCTCATCCGAAAGACAGGAAACCAACCTGTCGTCGGCGGGACTCGAACTCACGACCTCACGATCCAGAGTCGAGCGCGCTACCGACTGAGCCAGGCCGGCTCGGAAACAATCCGTACAAGATTGGAGATTATATATCAAAGCGATATGAGCTGTCGTAGGTGAAAAAAATTTACATGCCCATTTTATGTGATATTCTATCTCATATATATTCCAATGAGACCATCCGGTGTTTAGAACAACAAATAAATATGTAAAATTACAACAATCTTGCCAAACATAACCCGTAATAACAGACCCATTTTTAACTCGTCCCATCGCATTCTCGGCTTATCATTCTTGACACATATGATCATGAACTGCCCAACTCCACCGGGCATGGAAGTACGATTGTAAAACATGAGGTACGCATACTTTTCACATTTATATTGTATTTTTGTCTAAGGTCAGTTTTCAGAGTAACATTAAAAATCAGAAAACTTTCTTTTAGTGACCTGATATATTCATTCAGATATTCATCCTGTTTTCTTTAGGTATTTAAAATAGCGTCGAAAAGCATATATTTTGCATAATACACGCACTTTCCAATAAAAGGCACGTCCTGTATTTTAAAAATAGATATAGAAATCGACCGACTTTAACATAGTCCGAGCGCATAAAGGTCCCCTGACCGAATTGCAAAGTACATTTGATATGGAGAAAGGGTTTATCTTAGAGGTCATTGTATACGGAAATACAGCTTGATTTTTTAAGGTACGGGAAAACTTAAATTCTAAAAAACAAATAGCTTCGACAAGAAGATCTGTTACAACGTTTTACGTGTTTGATAATGTAGTTCAACACACATTTGATCATATTCTCTACTATATGCCGGGGGACAAAAATAATTATTGTGACAGCTTAATAAAATTGAGATATTGGATACAATACCGTGCACAGTCAATTCTAAATATTTATCTACGTTTAGCATGTCATTATTGTATCCTCTTAGGGTGAGACAACTTGGCTTGGTTCTCAAAAGCAAGGCCACAGATACAGATTTTAACCAGAGTTGGACAGTTGCAACACGGTAATTGTATAGATAAATATGTTTATTGTTTCTGACGTCGTGCAAGACAGACTGTCTAAGATACCTTGTCTTTTTAATACTGATAGAATAGGTTTGCAATCACTATGATTAACTAAATGGAATGTTCTATACCGTTTGAGACGTCTGTACCGGTTGTGACCAGTACTTGTTCCTTATTTTTTCAATTTGAATTTGACAGTGGACTTGCTGCAAGTGACAACATGAAACGTTCGGTCTTCCATGACACCTGATGGATTTCCACATATAAAGACATTCCTCACGTATTTCATTGGATTTGACTGTGGACTCACGGCGAGTGTGACCGGTCGACAGGGGATGCTTACTCCTCCATGGCACCTCATCCCACCTCTTGGTTGCCAGAGGTCCGTGTTTGTCCATTTTTCTCGGATTTGTATCTTTGTCCTGGACATTCTATTAATTTATACTTTGGTATCTGAGATTTTTTATGTTTCCGATACACGTGGTTTGGTGACTCCTCCCTGACGCCTGCTTCCACTTCCTTGTTCTTCTAATGTTTTGTTTTATATGTATGCTGTTTTTTGAACGTCCTGAATATCCTGAATATATCTATAAATTGATTATTGTGTTGTAATTTACAGGAATTACCTGTTCTGCTAAATGGACCATGGTAGAATACAATGGAATTGAATTGGCTAGGACAATATGGACAGTGACTGAAAGGGTAAGCTTAAACTGCAAGTAAATAAAAATAATACCCTGCTGCCTGTGAGATAAAATAAACAAAAGTTAGATGGTAAACAAAATTCATATTCAAGATCGTCTCATTTTTGTAGATAAAATGCATTTCCAAAGAAAAAATTATTTTAAGAATTTCCAAATACCAACATTTTATATGTATTGAAACTATGTTTTTTTCGTCCGGGAATGTTGGTGTTGATCAGCAATCATTATTGTTGAAAATAATAACAAAATTGCCTCACTTTACACCTGCACACACACACACACA